>JAOWBW010000043.1:2048715-2107930 GCA_026119855.1 Campanula takesimana | reverse complement strand
GTATCACAAGCACATCGGGCACACAACGGATAGTTTTATTCAATTGAAGGCGTAGTTCAAGGGTTGATCAATGACAAGAAGTTTGAGAAGCCGAAGGGTCCCAATGTGGTGAATAACCCTCTTCCTAACAATGGGGGTGGGGTGAATATGGTACAACATGTGAGATCAGTATCCTAGAGCTCATGGATGCCTTTGACAAGATAGGGCTCACTATGGTGGATATCTTCATGGCTAGTGATGTTAGAAATCCTCGAACAATAGAAGGACACCTCCCCCGTCTTGGTTGCGATTTGTCAAAGTTTTGCCACTACCACAAGTGCACCGGTCACACTACCGAAGAATGCTTTGAACTCAAGAGAGCCGTGCAAGAGCTCATCCACAAGGGAGTTGTCGAAGACCCTAGAGATTACGTAACTAGCAATGTACTCATGGTAGAACTTAGTGAGATCACTGATCCGGCCGAGCCTGTGTGGTGGGACTGTGATGAGATGGGTTGTATTTCAATGACTAGTAATAAAGAACCTCTCTTGCTACTTGTTGTCTTAGAAGAACTAGTGAGTGAAGTCGAATCTCTAGAAGAAGAGAGTCCCAAACCCTCTCAACCTCTTTCTTGGCCCAAAATCTTCGAGGAGGCCGAAAAGACCGAAGTTTCGGCCCCTTGTCATGACTCGCCATTTGTCTTTGGAGGAGCTACGTGCAGAAGTTTGTCTCCTTACAAGATCCAGTCAGTGTACCAATCTGACCCGAAGGGTGCAAAGAAAGTCTTTGGGAAGGAACCCGAGCAAGCTGACCTAGACAAAGAAGACCCTATCCTCACGCAACTCAAACAAACCCAAGCCCATATTTCACTATGGTCCCTTACTCACTCCCTAGCCCATCGCCTCATGCTCGAGCAAAACCTCGCCGCCACCATGGTACCATCCACTATTACCCCGGAGGACGTCACCCACATGATTGGTAATATCCACTATGGAAACATCATCACTTTCTCGGAGCTAGACAGGCCAGTGTTCGGAGTTGATCATAATGAGCCTTTATACATCACTGTCGAAGTAAATGGCAAGAAAATCCCCCGTGTATTCATTGATAATGGTTCTGCAATTAATATCCTGCCTTCAAGGATGATGGATGTGGTTGGCATTCATGGTGTTGATTTACGCCCATCCAAGCAAACCATCAAAGCTTATGACTCTACATGTCGCGCCGTGATAGGCGAAGTCACCTTGCCCATTACCATCAGAACAAAGATCCTGCCAACCGATTTCCACGTCATCGACATCCCCGCAACCTTCTCACTCCTCCTCGGCCGGCCATGGTTACATCAGTCGGGCGCTGTCCCATCTTCCCTACACCAGTGTGTGAAGTTTCAATCTGGTAATGAAGTGACCATCATCTACAGTGACCTCGTAACTGCCCAAGGGACAGACACCAAGGGCGTTCCTGTCTTACAGATTCAACATGGGGAAGAGAGCCGACTCTTCAATGGCTTCGAAATAGTCGCTCAAGCACAGATCTGTACCATCGACCTCACCAAAACAACGGACAAAGTGGCACCTGTTGTCAAGATACTGCGTAACATGGGTTTTATACCGGGGCTGGGGCTAGGTAAGAACTTGCAAGGCCCCACAGAATTGGTTGAAGAGGTTGATCATCGAGGGTTGTTCGGTCTAGGGACCCTTAATCTTGAAGACAAGATGGAGTAACAAAGGATAGAATTGCTTAAAAAGATGAAGCTTCCCTACAAAAAGCCTGAAATGCGGCCATATCGCCTGTCCCTGAATAGCCACTTTGTCAGGGAAGGCGAGGAGTTTTCGTGTTTTGAGTTCGCCGAACCATGGATTGACCACACCGGGAAATTGCAGAAAGGGTTCGAGATTTTCAGAGATGTGGAATTCGATCGGGCCAACATGAAGCTGACTTACATGGAATATGACAAAGCCACGGGCAGAGTTAGAACCATCAGGCATGAGTACTCCACCAAGGTCGCATGACTTGGCAGATCAACTTGAAGCCGCAACCCTTGACAAGCCAGCAATAGAAGCCGCAGAAACTCCAAGATTGACTGAGACGTGGGACGGCCAATATCTGCTTCAACATCTGGGTAATCTGGGGCTGCACGAAGACATGGTTGCCATCATCGGAGATGATTCTGAAGATAAGGTGGACCCAAGGACATTGGTGGTACCCATGGGGGACAAGCTCAAGAATTGGTGCATCATTGGGGGACCTATAGCTACTCCGGAATTTTTGGTGGGAACACTGGGGCTTACTCTTCTCCTGTCGCCACTCCTGCAGCATCTCCTGTCACTCACCCAAAATCCCCATCCCCAGAGTCTAGTGTTTTACATTTTGAATTTGAGTCTTCCTCTAAATCTGACGACCTTACGTCTGAAGACTATGATCTTGTTGCAAACGCTATTTTCCCTTTTGCCATGAATGAAACCCTCGACCTTTCCGAGTATCCCTCCATAGTCACTCTTTTAACTGATAAATTGGCTAATAATCAAACTAATGATATACACTTAGTTAATAACGATTCATTAGAAGAGGCAGACACAGACACATTAAATGATGAATACATTAAAGATATCTCAGAACGGGTTATTAATCAAAAAGAATCTCGAGCCCAAGCTGCCGATGAGGTGTTAACATGCGTGAATTTGGGAACCGAAGCCGAGCCTAAGGAAACGCAGATTGGGAGTTTCTTCAGCGGAGCCGAAAGGGAAGCACTGATTGGGCTACTCAAAGAATATGTGGATGTGTTTGCATGGTCTTATAAGGACATGCCGGGGCTCGACAACTCGATCGTAGAGCACAGAATCCGACAGCACCAGACGCTAAGCCAGTCAAGCAGAAGCTGCGCCGCATTAAGCCGGAATGGTCTTTGCAGTGAAGGAAGAGATTGAGAAGCTACTCCGTGTGGGTTTCATCAGGGTGATCGAATATCCAACTTGGTTATCAAATCTGGTGACTGTCAAGAAAATCCAACAGTAAAGTCAGAGTATGTGTGGATTTTCGGGATCTCAACAAAGCTACACCAAAGGATGACTTCCCCTGCCAAATATCGACATGTTGGTGGATGCGACCGCCACTATGAGGTCAAGTCATTGTGGATGGGTTTGCCGGCTATAACCAAATCAAGATGGCCGAGGAGGAACAAGAAAAAATAGCTTTCACCACCCCATGGGGGACTTTTTGCTATACTGTCATGCCATTGGGCTGAGGAACGCCGGGGTACCTACCAACGGGCAGTTACGACTTTATTCCACGATATGATCCACAAGGAGATTGACATCCCTTTTTAAGAGACTTTGAAGATAGTCTCACACATCTTTTTTTTTTTGAGCATAGCCTCAAGGGCGTATTGATTGTCAAGTGAAGCAAAAGAAGTCCTTGTTCTTGAGTCACATAGCCCCTAGGGCGTCACCATTTGTTGAGTAAAGCAAGAGTGTGAGGGAATAAACATGAGAAGATATGGCAAGAGCTACTCCATTTCTCGGGAGCCTTTCGGCGTACATTAGAAGCACATACTTGAAGAAGCTTTGAAAACTGAGACACATGTTGTTCTATTTGTTGCCCAAGCCAATTGACTAGCTAGGGATTATTTGTGCAACCTCGTGCCCTTTTATGATAGGCTCGTTCTCGGATGGGTCTTGGCTACCACGGGCCTTCTTTTCATGAACCCAAAAATGCACACTGCTGGAGAGTGATGCCGATAACCCAAGACAACCTTTGACGGTGCTATATCTTGTCGAGCCTTTTGCAATCCCAAAGTTGACTCGGTGGGGAATTGACTTGCTGAGGAGATTCAATGTAGAACTTGTCTTCTTTAGAGGCCGGGGATCTCCATTTCTCTTTCCCTTCTCTCTCTCACTCTCTCATTTTTTTTATGACGCACCCTGTTTTTTGCCTAGACCGCCCTTTCGGGTTTTCAATCTAGCGGGCATCTCTTTTGCGTCTTCATTTTTGACTCGATTAATGAGGAAGTGTGCATTGACTCTAGCTGAGGATGAGAGACGTGATTTTGCGGTGAAAACCTTTTGTCACTAAAGATGAGTGACATTGACTCGACTAGGGAAGTGTCCCTAGTATTGACATGTATTTTTTTTTTTTTTTTTTTTTTTTATTGAATTGAATGACTCACGAAGGAAAGTGAGTCATTAAGAGAGAAGAGAAGGAAAGCCCCAATTTGATTGCAAGGAATTGGGAGTATGCAGAAAGAATAGAAGTCCCTAGACTCGACAAGGAGGCGAAATGATTTCAAATCTAAGAAAGTTGTTCAATCTTTTTGGTGATTAATTCGTTGGCAAATGAATCGTACAAAGATGTCTTGACAAGTTCGAGATGAAGGCCGATCACCATAACGCGCTAGGGCTAAACATATCTTCTTTCTTGCATGAGACCGGACCCGCAGGTTGCCTACGTTCCTCCAGTGTAGAGGCTCAGGTCACCGTAGTTCTTGTGGATTCTCCATTCTTCGTGATGGAATTGTTGCCTCGTAGCTTCGTCCTTTGTTGGTGGATGATGATGTTGATCTTCTTTGATTGAGGGGGATTTTTTTTTTTTTTTTTTTTTTTTTTTTTTTTTGTGCTCTAACTTTTGCCTAGGTTGATTTGATGATTTCACCTAGCGAGTTTTTTTTTTTTTTTTTTTTTTAATCCCCTTTTGAAACATTGGTTGATTTTTCTCCATGGTTGTTGCTTCACCTTGATGTCTTGGCTTTGTCTTCGTCGTTGATGATGTTGCCTTCGTCACAATGTTTAGCCCCTAGGCGTTCAAGTGATGGCCTTCATTCCAAAACTCGTTTAGACATCTTTTCATCATTTTGCCAAGAATTAGATTGAACAACTTGGAAGAGTGTATAAGGACAAGAACGACTTTTATTTGATAAGAAGACTCGACACTTAACATGGGACGAGGAGAAAACATTAATGCACACAAAAGATGACTTTTGACTCTTTTTTTTTTTTTTTTTTTTTTTTTTTTTATTCCTACTACTAGGTAGAGAAAGAGAAACGGAGATTGTTGTTGTAGTCCCATTGTCGTTGTAGTCTCCTTGTGGCATGATTTCTTGTAGAAGCCCCATTTCGAAACCAAATCATTCTTCTTTGATGAGTTCTTGCATGTTGGCACTCTCTAAAGGTTGCTCTTCACCCACAGTAAATTCGCCGTTGTCGAACAAATCTTGGATGATGTTTCGGAGAAGGAAGCACCCTTCGGTAGTATGGCCACTATGCTTGTGGTAGCCGCACCATTCACCATGTGCATGATTCTTCGGTATCGTCTTCGGCTTGTACCCCTCTAAAGGCTTGACCTTTCCACTTGCCACCAAAGTTTCAAATGCTTCGGCTTGGGTTACTCCTAGGAGAGGAGTGAAAACTCGGTTGTTGGCGGTACCTTTGTAGCTTTTGAGGGATGGGCCACTTGAGCATGCTTTACCCTTAAACTTTGCTTTGCCGTCGGTGATCTCTTGAAAACGGGCTTTGAGTTCGGAAACCTCTTCCTCGTGAATTCTTCTTTCATAATCAAGACGAGCCTTGAGTTCGGAAACCTCTTCTTTGTGAATCCTCTTGTCGATATCGAAACGGGCTTGCCACAAATTGTCTTTACGGCATCCTCGACAATCCTATCCATTTGTTCCCCCATTGATTTCATTATGTTGAGTAACCCTTCGTTGGACACGAAATCATTTCCACCGTTGTTGTTGTTGCCGTTGGAAGCCATTGGACCTATTGGAAGAGCACGGTTGATCTTAGATTGGCCCCACAAACACCTTTTCGATAAAATGAATTAACCCACAAACAAAGAAAAAGACTCAACCACATAAGGAAAAACGACTCTTTTTTTTTTTTTTTTTATTTACAAAGTGGGAAGGACGCGGTCCTTTTTGGGGTTTCTAGGAAAATAGTGGAATCGTCACACTAGTATATAGACCATCTCGCGGTCCCATATACTCATCGGATTCCACCACGCTTGTGAATCCTACATGTGTCGGGATTAAACTAAATTAATGTAGTAAATCATACATGCGGGGACGGATTTTTATTTTCGTCCAAAATAACCACTTTTGGGGACGGAGTTTTTATTTCGTCCATTGCAACAAATTGACATGTATGATTTGAAGACATTAGTTTAGGGAAATCTCGGTACATGAAAACCGACTTGAGTCACGGAGTGTTAGACCTTAAACTAGAATTGTGTGGTTTGTGCTCGGCTTGAATATGAGGCTCAAAGGTCACCCCCGGCATGTAGTCATGAACTACGCCACGGGCTGAGGTTTACCGCTTCGAAAGAGCCAAGGTCGAGTGGAGCTTGAAACTTTCTATGACGGGCCTCGACGGGTTTGGGGTTGGACTTGTACGACTCGATAGTGAGCAATTGATAAGAATATGTGCATGTAGTGTGAGGTCTAACATGTGACAAAACATTTTTTTTTCAAAGGAAATAAAAAAAAAAACAAATAAGCACGTAATTTACAACTTTCGAATCACCCGTGTGACCGATAAAAATAACAGAAAGTAAAAGAAATTGTATGCAGGCCCGGTGCCCACACACTGTCATTCTGTTTTGTTTCTGTGCACTGTTCTGTTCTGGGAATGCGCCCAGAAGCGCGCGCATTGAGTTGCCTATGCGGAAGGCGCGCGCGTGAGAGGAAGAAGGGCAGAGGCGCCCGCTTCTGGGTGAGAACCTGCATATCAGTGGGTTCAAGGGATTGCCTTGACCCTTAATTAAGAAAACATTCCCCTGCAGTAATTTTTAGCACAGAAATATGGAATTGAAGGACAAGAAAGGAGGCGGGCGATTCTGGTAATTGGGGTCGGACGTGCGCGCGCTTTAGGCCAAGAAGGCCAGAGGCGCGCGCTTCCCACCCTTTTTACCAGAATGCCCAGAAAACAGTAATAAGAACACCAAAAGTTAAGAACGCAAGTTTAACCCTCTATCATTCCCCAGCAGAGTCGCCACTGTAGATACCCCGGGAAACCACAGCTTGGCTAGAGCGGTAAATTATCCTAGGATGTCTAACTTGTTTTAGATTGTTTAGAGTCGCCACCTATGTTTTTAAAGGAACATAAGAAAAACCTAGAAATAGCCTAATTTATGTACAAAACCAGAGATTCGGGAGAGAAGGGTTCGGGGGTTAGGTGACGGAGTGGGAAGTACTTAAACACCCACTCCGCCCCGCTTACGCGGGTCTTGCTACTATTGGTGTTCTAATATTTACATGTCCTTCAATTAATTAAATAGAAATGTGCTAACAATTGTGATGAGAAGAAAAGGGGAAATAAAGGGGAAATAAAATAGAATTGTTTTATTTATTTAATGATAAAGATTAAATATAACAAGTAATGTTAAAGAATTACATTAAGAGATGAAGAGAAATTAACATGGTGAATTAAAGTTAAGATTAAAATGTAGGGAGATAACCTTAACTAACTTCAATATGTGAAGTAGTCATGTTGGTCATGTCCCATTAATGGGGATTGCATACATCAAGAAGAAGAAAACAAAGGAAGAAAATGGAGTTGTACCTTGAGAAAGAGGACTTGGAACCTTGACTTGAAAGTGTTATTGTTGTAAAACAATTTGTGTAGAGTCTTGTTACTAAGAACTCTTGTTGGGAGAATTTGTGTATAATGTAGTTGGTGAATCAAGGTTGGAGTCCCTTTCTAAGGTAGAAGATGATGGTTTTTATAGGTAAAAAAGAGAGGAAATGATGGAGGAAAATTGGTCATCCATGTGAAATGGAATGGGCCAATCACAAATAAGATAAATGAATAAAAGAAAAATAAAAGAAATAAAAGAAATCAAATAATAAATGAAAGAAATATTAGTTTTTGGGAAAAGGCTTAGAATTTGGGATTGTGAGTTAATGAGAAAAGGGGGGATAAATGTGGATGTAAAAAGATGGTTTTTGTGATCAAGAAAAGATGTTTGTAAATAAGAAAAGGGAGGGAAATAAGGTGCAATCCGTTACTGCCAAAGTGGGAAGCGCGCGGGTCCGGCTTTTGGGGCGGGACGCGCGCGCGGCTCACTGGCAGTGCCGGAAGCGCCCGCGGGTGAAAAATGACAGAATGACAGAATGACCCTAAAAGTTAACTCTGTTATGCAGTTTAGTCCAAAACTAACGGAATCAGTTAGGAACTTAACCGAAGTAACAGAAATCAACAAAAATAAGTTAAATAAAAATACTTTGTATGCAATCGGGGTGAGAGGTCCAAGGCGGGGTGTCTACAATGACATAGACCATGACATAAATCTCATACAGCGGGTCATGTCCAGTACCTTGTTCCAAACAAGTACCTATAAATCTAACATGATCATCCCATGATCATTTAGCCTTTATACTAGTGCTTAACAAGCTCTAGGGACGAAGATTATTATAAGCAAACATGAGCAACAATAATAATCTTATTATCTCTTTATCATTATGAATAAAATGATAACTTATAGAACGTTTAACAAACGTGCCTAGGGTACCAACACCAACAATTGTCGGAACACGGACTGAGATGTTTGCATTCGGGGGTTAAGTTATGAATTGGTAAGGTCAAGGAGCACCCAATTCACCCAATCTAGGTTTGGTCTTGCTAAGAAATCATCATCATCGTTTCAAAATCATGCATTCATGTACCAAAAGAGAAAAAAAAACAAATAAATAATTTCTTATTTATTGGGATGTGGATCATATGCTTTGAGACCATCTCCATGGATTGGAGAGGCTCTAGGCTGATCCTTTGACGGAATCACACTACTTAAAGCAAAGAAGGAGATGAGAAGATAGAAAGCAAGGATTTTACCTAAGCGTTTTCTTCAAGAATCCTATGGATGGCCTTGACTAAAAATTCTCCTCCTTCTCTTAGAGTGAAAGAAACCCTTTATTTATAGGTTTTTGGTGACCTAGGGTTTTAGTTGGAGAGTTGTTTATGGTTGGGAATCAAAAACTTAATTCTCAAGAGGTTATTTTAGGATTCTAGGATCGGCCATGGGATTTTCCCCGGATTGCATGAGTGTTTGCCAAGAAAAGGGGTTAAGATCAACAAGGAAACTGACCAAAAAACTCGACTGTCGAGGGGGATACCTCGTACGAGACATCAATGTCTCGTACGAGGCATCTAAGTGCTGGAATCACATTTTTGCCCTCTGCGATAGTTTTAATGTTCAGTTTGGCCCCTAACTAACCGAGTCAGTCAGAAACTTAACGAAACATGTCCAACTTAACGAGTTTTGACCCAAATTAAAGGCGCGCGCTTCTGGCTCCTATGATCGGAGGCGCGCCACTCAAAGAAGGCATTTTGACAGAATGGACTAGAAATTTAGCCCTGTTATTCACTTTAGTCCCTGGACTTAACGAAGTCAGTCAGGAACTTAACGGAAGTAATAGAAACTAATGAGAAACACTTAAAAGAGAAACACAAGATCAACCATGCAACCGGGGTGAGCGGTCCAAGGCGGTGTGAGAGCCCGCGCTCGAAAGCCGCACACGCCGAACATATGCGATGATATGTGATCGCTCAATGAAAGCGGTTCGGGTGGGTGACTCGTGCTAATGCGCTTTTGGAAATGCGCTCGGTTCCCACACAATGGTTTTCCTCCCAATGGAATCAAAATAGTCATGAGTCTCCACATCATTTATTTTAGTAAAAACGAAGAAAAAACCCTTTTTTTTTTTAGAGAAAATGGGTTCGGGGGCTAAATTACGAGAAAGAGAAGGGGTTAGGTACTCTCCTCGCCCGTGATGGTCTCTAGTATGCATGCCACTTAGATTCATTTTATGCATTTTATGCCTTGCTTTTATGCCCTAACAAAAATGGTGATTTAATATATGCGGAGGTCTTCCTATTCTAGGACTGTTTGCTTTAATTCACAAATGAGAGTCAGTTTGGGTGGACTCCCACTCGTTTTTGAAAATGATTTAGCATTCATATCCAGTAAAGGAGATCACAAAGAGGGGGTGGGGGATTAATATTTACAATGGTGAACAAAAAGGGAAACAAATCCGATATAAAAATGAATGTCCAAACTCCGTCCCCAAACATTTTAGGGACTGCTGCCCATCTTCCTTTCTTGTAACTGTTCTTACACTTAATTAATCTAGAAAGTAAAGCTCAAGAAAAGTTACTAACACAACAAGCATAAGCCATGATTTTTCCCTTGATTTTAGGAGCATGTTATGGTGTCCAAACAAAGCATGCAAGATAGAACTTTCAACAGCCTGGTCTGACAGATATGCATACCTCCATAAAATATCCACTTTTTTCATCATGAATATGGGGGAATCATGGAAAACACTAAACATGAAAGTTATTCTTAACATATCCAAGTTTATATATGAAAAGTTTCAGGGCCATCAAGCAAGTATAAATCACAGAAAACATCCCTGATATTTTCATGTCAGAGATGAACATGCACAGATCTGCAGATCAAGAGTCTAAACAAGAAATGAAAAGAACAGTCTTTGCTCACGGAACAAATATGTTATTCACATGTTAATTTTATTTTTTTTTCCTAGAATAAAATCAATTTTGTGGTCTAAGCCCAAAAACTATGTTTACTATGCATAAACAGAGCAACAAGACAAAAAGGTGCAGATGGACAGTCTGCTGGAAGTCTACAAATGACATGAAGACACCCATGAAATCTCACTCAAATGAGATGATATGAACATGAAACTTCGGGTGAACATAGATATATATGTCAAAAACACAAAACCACATCCACTTGAGTATTTAATCATGGTATATCATCATTTAGAGAGAAGGACAACAAGAATGTCAACATTACATCTTTGAACACCAAATGGAGGTCTAGCCTAACAAAGTGGCTAGACCCCAAAATAAACTACATAATCATCTACATTTTAAACATATGAAGATTACAAGATAAGAAGATTACCTAGGTTCTGCTTCCTTTGCTTCCAAGGGAAGACTTTTTTGGTTGTTTTCTTAAGGTGTTTGCCTTGAGATTTGAATGAGTGTTTGAGTGAGTGTTTTTGCTTGTGTTTAGAGAGTGTTTTGTCGTGGTGCTATGGTGGTGTAGTGGTGGTTTAGTGACTGATATTTGAGGGAGTTGTGGATGCTTGAGAGACCAAAAGAGGGCTGAATATGGAGAGTGTGTTGCTTGGCTCTCTTGTGGTGTGGTGTGTATGAAGTGTATGTGAAGGTCTCCCTTTTACGCCATTTTAGGGGGGGGGTGGAGGGAGGAGGGAGGTGGTTTTTGGTCAAAAATGCCCTCAAGGTAGGGTTAGAGGAGGGGGAGCCGGGCTATGATGATGGGGGGTGATAGGGGGTGATGGCCTAGGTTGAAAATGGGGGGAAAAGCTGAATTTTATGAGATATAGGGGTGCACGGCCGTGCAGCTTAAAGAGCTCGGCCGTGCACCAGCCTTGAAAGTCCAATCTTGATTTTTTATTTTTCTTTTCCTTGTCCAATCACATGAAGCCACGTGGCAGTCTTGGGCTGGTCCAGGCGTTTCCTTGTGCACATTTCCTTCAGCTCCGGCTTTACGCTCCGCAACTGCTCCGTCGTGCGCGCTCCGGTGTCCCGGTTGTCCGCAGGCCCAACATGAAAGTTGCTCGGAATATTTTTCTGGTCACGCCGGTATATCTGATATATTTTCATAAGCAAGGAATGGCAATAATATATTTTTTATGCACAGAATGGACGATAACGAGCATTTCTAAAGGGTGCGGATCCCGTTTCGAGTCCCGCAGCTGAAAAAATGAAGTACATGCATGTTTACTCGTTTTTTCGCTCTGATCATGAATTTGACATCTGTTAATCCATTCGATGCACCGATAAGGCTTACAGCACTCCCGCATAGCCAAATCGAGGGTTCTAGGTCAATTTTAGGGTTTAGACCGATTAAAAGGGGTATGACAAGGGGTACGAGATTGGGGTATCTACAGAGCCCCTCGTCGAATCTCCTTGTAATGTAAAGGGGATTCTATGATCACTAAGAGACAAATGATCTCGTCTAGGGTGTAACGGCTAGGTCCAAGGTAGGACTTCCTACGTATCTCTTTCGAGAATCAAGCCTCCATAGTTCTGTCTCAAACAAACAATCAAACAATCACAAGCAATGGTCGGTCCCAGATTCCCGGTTTACCAACGTATCTCTTTTGAGAATCAGACCAATCGTAGTTCAGGTTTATTAAAGAAAGAAATTGCAGGGGATAGCATTGAGATGTGTCGTCTCTTTGCTGGGGGTGGAAATCATAAATAGATAACGTACGACATTACGCAGTTCAGGACGGAAATCATAAATGGAGAATGTACGATGTTGCGCAGTTCGGGAGGAGGTAATCTCGACATCGGAGAAGACCACGATCAACAATACTCAAGGATTGACGCAAGGTACAATTGGAGCGGGGGTACATCTCAGAATCCAGGAGATGACCTAATTCAACATCAAGATGAGTCGCATTTCTGACTCTGGGGATCGGTCTTTGACCAACAATTTGTAAAAACGGGCGTCTGAGTTCACCGGGGTAAACTGCCTACGTAACCCTCCATGGGAATCAAGTCGAGTCGTAGTTCTGGGAAGAACCGACTCAACATCAAGAGAAGGATTATGATCAACAATACTCAAGGATTGACGCAAGGTATAATCCGAGTGGAGGTACATCTCGAAATCCAGGAGACTACCGCGGGAAATAATAATGACTCCTCGAAGGTCGGGCGCTTAGCGCCAACCAAAGTGACCAAATCAGTTTAAAGGTCGAGCGCTTCGCGCTACTCAAAGGGAGGTATGACTCAACATCAAGATAAGACCAATAACAGATGACAATTCAGAAAACATTCAATCAAAAGATACGCTGCATTTCGAGCTATGCCCAAATTCGTTGTCCTTTGAATTGCTGCGTGATGAGATTTTTGCGCTTCATCTCGCAGTGAACCATCGCTTCGCGTGATCCATCGGCATTGTTTCAGCTTTGATTGAAGTCTCTCGTGTATTTCGAGAGATGACAAGATCGACTTTGTCTGTTGCGACTTGCAAGTTAGCTTTGCTAATAAATCATCATCATCGTTTCAAAATCATTCATTCATGTACCAAAAGAGAAAAACAAACAAATAAATAATTTCTTATTTATTTGGGATGTCGGATCATATGCTTCGAGACCATCTCCATGGTTTGGAGAGGCTCTAGGCTGATCCTTTGATGGAATCACACTACTTTAAAGCAAAGAAGGAGATGAGAAGATAGAAAGCAAGGATTTTACCTAAGTGTTTTCTTCAAGAATCCTATGGATGGCCTTGACTAAAGGCCTTTGATCTTCCAAATTTCGTGGGTATGGGAGAGAGACTGATTATGAGAGCTTTTTGGTGGTTTAACGGCCTTGGGGCTGTCTAGAAATTCTCCTCCTTCTCTTAGAGTGAAAGAAACCCTTTATTTATAGGTTTTTGGTTACCTAGGGTTTTAGTTGGAGAGTTGTTTATGGTTGGGAATCAAAAACTTAATTCTCAAGAGGTTATTTTAGGATTTTAGGATCGGCCATGGGATTTTCCCCGGATTGCATGAGTGTTTGCCAAGAAAAGGGGTTAAGATCAACAAGGAAACTGACCAAAAACCCGACTGTCGAGGGGGATACCTCGTACAAGACATCAATGTCTCGTACGAGGCATCTAAGTGCTGGAATCACTTTTTTGCCCTCTTCAATAGTTTTAATGTTCAGTTTCGCCCTTAACTAACCGAGTCAGTCAGAAACTTAACGAAACATGTCCAACTTAACGAGTTTTGACCCAAATCAAAGGCGCGCGCCTTTGGCTCCTATGATCGGAGGCACGCGACTCAAAGAAGGCATTTTGACAGAATAAACTAGAAATTTAGCCCTGTTATTCACTTTAGTCCTTGGACTTAACGAAGTCAGTCAGGAACTTAAAGGAAGTAATAGAAAACTAATGAGAAACACTTAAAAGAGAAACACAAGATCAACCGTGCAACCGGGGTGAGCGGTTCAAGGCGGTGTGAGAGCCCGCGCTCGAAAGCCGCACACGCCGAACATATGCGATGATATGTGATCGCTCAATGAAAGTGGTTCGGGTGGGTGCCTCGTGCTAATGCGCTTTTGGAAATGCGCTCAGTTCCCACACAATGGTTTCCTCTCGATGGAATCAAAACAGTCATGAGTCTCCACCTCATTTTATTTTAGGGAAAACGAAGAAAAAATCCTTTTTTTTTAGGGAAAATGGGTTCGGGGGCTAAATTACGAGAAAGAGAAGGGGTTAGCCACTCTCCTCGCCCGTGATGGTCTCTAGAATGCATGCCACTTAGATTAATTTTATGCATTTTATGCCTTGCTTTTATGCCCTAACAAAAATGGTGATTTAATATATGCGGAGGTCTTCCTATTCTAGGACTGTTTGCTTTAATTCACAAATGAGAGTCGGTTTGGGTGGACTCCCACTCGTTTTTGAAAATGATTTAGCATTCATATCCAGTAAAGTAGATCACAAAGAGGGGGTGGGGGATTAATATTTACAATGGTGAACAAAAAGGGAAACAAATCCGATATAAAAATGAATGTCCAAACTCCGTCCCCAAATATTTTAGGGACTGCTTCCCATCTTACTTTCTTGTACCTGTTCTTACACTTAATTAATCTAGAAAGTAAAGGTCAAGAAAAGTTACTAACACAACAAGAATAAACCATGATTTTTCCCTTGATTTTAGGAGCATGTTATGGTGTCCAAACAAAGCATGGAAGATAGAACTTTCAACAGCCTGGTCTGACAAACATGAATATGGGCCATCAAGCAAGTATAAATCTTAGAAAACATCCCTGATAATTTCATGTCAGAGATGAACATGCACAGATCTGCAGATCAAGAGTCTAAACAAGAAATGAAAAGAACAGTCTCTGCTCACGGTAAAAATATGTTATTCACATGTTAATTTTATTCGGTTTGCCTAGAATAAAATCCATTTTGTGGTCTAAGCCCAAACACTATGTTTACTATGCATAAATAGAGCAACAAGACAAAAAGGTGCAGATGGACAGTCTGCTGGAAGTCTAAAAATGACATGAAGACACCCATGAAATCTCACTCAAATGAGATGATATGAACATGAAACTTCGGGTGAACATAGATATATATTCCAAAAACACAAAACCACATCCACTTGAGTATTTAATCATGGTATATCATCATTTAGAGAGAAGGACAACAAGAATGTCAACATTACATCTTTGAACACCAAATGGAGGTCTAGCCTAACAAAGTGGCTAGACCCCAAAATAAACTACATAATCATCTACATTTTAAACATATGGAGAGTGTGTTGCTTGGCTCTCTTGTGGTGTGTTGTGTATGAAGTGTATGTGAAGGTCTCCTTTTTACGCCATTTTAGGGGGGGGGGTTGGAGGGAGGAGGGAGGTGGTTTTTTGGTCCAAAATGCCCTCAAGGTAGGGTTAGAGGAGGGGGGAGCCAGGATATGATGATGGCGGGTGATAGGGAGTGATGGCCTAGGTTGAAAATGGGGGAAAATCTGAATATTCTGAGATATAGGGGTGCACGGCCGTGCAGCTTAAAGAGCTCGGCCGTGCACCAGCCTTGAAAGTCCAATCTTGATTTTTTATTTTTCTTTTCCTTGGCCAATCACATGAAGCCATGTGGCAGTCTTGGGCTGGTCAAGGTGTGTCCTTGTGCACATTTCCTTCAGCTCCGGCTTTACGCTCCGCAACTGCTCCGTCGTGCGCGCTCCGGTGTCCCGGTTGTTCGCGGGCCAACATGAAAGTTGCTCAGAATATTTTTCTGGTCACGCCGGTATATCTGATATATTTTCATAAGCAAGGAATGGAAATAATATATTTTTAATGCACAAAATGGATGATAACGAGCAGTTCTAAAGGGTGCGGGCCCCGTTTCGGGTCCCGCAGCTGAAAAAATGAAGTACATGCATGTTTACTCGTTTTTTCTCTCTGATCATGAATTTGATATCTGTTAATCCATTCGATGCACCGATAAGGCTCACAGCACTCCCGCATAGCCAAATCGAGGGTTCTAGGTCAATTTTAGGGTTTAGACCGATTAAAAGGGGTATGCCAAGGGGTGCGAGATTGGGGTATCTACAGAGCCCCTCGTCGAATCTCCTTGTAATGTGAAGGGGATTCTATGATCACTAAGAGACAAATGATATCGTCTAGGGTGTAACGGCTGGGTCCAAGGTAGGACTTCCTACGTATCTCTTTCGAGAATCAAGCCTCCGTAGTTCTATCTCAAACAAACAATCAAACAATCACAAGCAATGGTCGGTCCCAGATTCCCGGTTTACCTACGTATCTCTTTTAAGAATCAGACCAATCGTAGTTCAGGCTTATTAAAATTAGAAATTGAAGGGGATAGCATTGAGATATGTCGTCTCTTTGCTGGGGGTGGAAATCATAAATAGATAACATACGACATTACGCAGTTCAGGACGGAAATCGTAAATGGAATGTACGATGTTGCATAGTTCGGGAGGAGGTAATCTCGACATCGGAGAAGACCACGATCAACAATACTTAAGGATTGACGCAAGGTACAATTGGAGCGGGGTACATCTCAGAATCCAGGAGATGACCTAATTAAACATCAAGATGAGTCGCATTTCTGACTCTGGGGATCGGTCTTTGACCAACAATTGGTAAAAACGGGCGTCTGAGATCACCGGGGTAAACTGCCTACGTAACCCTCTATGGGAATCAAGTCGAGTCGTAGTTCTGGGAAGAACCGACTCAACATCAAGATAAGGATTAAGATCAATAATACTCAAGGATTGATGCAAGGTATAATCCGAGTGGAGGTACAACTCGAATCCAGGAGACTACCGCGGGAAATAACAATGACTCCTCGAAGGTCGGGCGCTTAGCGCCAACCAAAGGGACCAAATCAGTTTAAAGGTCGAGCGCTTCACACTACTCAAAGGGAGGTACGACTCAACATCAAGAGAAGACCAATAACAGATGACAATTCAGAAAACATTCAATCAAAGGATACGCTGCATTTCGAGCTATGCCCAAATTCGTTGGCCTTTGAATTGCTGCGTGATGAGATTTTTGCGCTTCATCTCGCAGTGAGCCATCGCTTCGCGTGATCCATCGGCATTGTTTCAGCTTTGATTGAAGTCTCTCATGTATTTGGAGAGATGACAAGATCGACTTTGTCTGTTGTGACTTGCAAGTTAGCTTTGCATGCAGTGGCGGATATGATTCGTACGCATAAAATTTGGAGCATTTCTGACCGAGCACAAGCTTTTTTTCATTTGGAAATCGGGGTGCTAATTTTTTTGATTTAAATGCACTTATTAAATAACACCGACTCGTGATTAATGACCAATAATGAACGAAACTCATATTAGAGGGGCTGTAATTGGATTAAACCAGGGATGGGATTCTCCACCTAGGGAAACGTGAAGAAGATAAAATGTTGGCAGGAGCAGAGGTTAGGAGCCGTACGGCTACTGAGGGGGTGCGAGGTTCCTGATCAATTTCTGGAAATTTCTTGGAATTCGTGTCTTATCCAGACATGGGGGAGGTGTGAACTTCGAGGGAGGCATGCTGGAACCTTATCTCCGAGCTACTATAAAAGGGGAGGGGGAGTTTCATTGTTTTTCATCCCAAACACCTTCTCCTTCTTTCTTTCCTTGCAATCCCGACCATTCTTCCCTTCTCAAATGGCTTATCTCAGCCCAACCATGTTTAGCATCAAAGAATACCGCAAGGGACTCAACCGTTGGGTGAGTTCCTACTCAGAGAGTGCGCGAGCGGTGCTGGAAGAGACATTTCACTTAAAACTCCTTTTTGCTTTAAGGAGGCTTCCCATTCAATGGGAGATGATCCGTGGTGCGTCCGTCTTCTGGTCGACAGGTACTCACTTATTTAATTTTACTCAATATGAGTTGTGCCCTACTTTTGAGGAATTCTGCCCCATTACGGAAAACCCAACTCGTTATAGGGCTATGGTGCCCACTTTTCGCAAGACTCCTAACCGGTGGCTCGCTGATGTTTTTGATTTTGATATTGGATTTTCAAGGACGCTCCTTCACAGGACCCATTTTGATATCACTTGCTTCCCCGGACTCTATGGTGAGGCTGCCCCATATAACCCAGAGTACTCTGAATGTAGGGACTTTTCTTTGGTCATGTGCCTCTTTGCAGAACTATTCTTTATCTCTTATGACAGCTTTATTGATTCCAGGATGGTGGATATTGTTGATTCCTGTAAAGGTGGCGCCAACAATGTGATGATTGTCCTCCTGGCAGAAACCTTGCACGGGTTGGATGGCTACTATCCCAGGAGTGATGCTTTCACATCAGGTAGCCCCATTCTGCTGTAGATATTGCTCCAGGAGCATTAAGATAATTCGCCGGGTGTCGGATCCAGACTATACCCCTTTCATGCTTCCAAGGCGAGGTTTAAACAGGCAGAACTGCATCACCGTCAAAGAGTGGGTTAGACATTTTTGGCGGATTAGGTCAGCAGACATCCTGTGGGTGCCTCCACATTGGAATCTGAGCAAGTACATTATCACGAGTGTGGGCCACTCCTTTGTTTGGTTAGCCGGGCTTCGATCTACCACTTTTTATCTAGGCCAATGACTTTCTCGCCAATTTGGACAAGTCCAAGAGGTTCCATTTTCTGATCACCCTATCCCGGCCAATTTGCCCGTAGATGCCAACATTTGTGAACTGCTGAAGGAGCTTTGGTTTAGGAACGGTGCGCCTATCCACAGAGGTAGACGCCGGAGCGAAGGAGACATGTTCTATGAATCCTCCCTGGTGTATCTCGAATCGCTGGGTCCTCAGACTGTTGAAGACAACGCTACCATCACAGCCTTAGTCTCAGAGCTCTTAGGTCCAGAGATTCTGCCTGGAGATTACTTTTCTCGGATAATGGCTCCCACAGTCTTCCAAAATCAGATAGGTGGGAATCAATCACGCAACGGCCATCAGTCTGGACATCGCAGGAATGGTCGAGATCTAGCTTCAAGGATTACCATGCCCGATGCAAATGGATCTGGGAATCGAAGGGGTGAGAGATCTTCAGGCTTCTTCCGGAACGTGTTCAACCGCCTCGGTTAATGAGTGGAATTTCAGTTATTTCAGCATAATCCTTGGTTGCCACGCCAAGATGTTTTTCTTGTTTTGTTTCAAAGCTTGTTGTGTTTGTTTTTTCTTTTTCAAATGTAATGTTTGCAAGTTCAACGTGGGGAATAAAAGCCTTTTACAATGGACTAAGAGGCTCACGTCAGCGTAGTTCGACACTATTACTTGAATATCTTGCATACCTCCTGATTCTTACCTAGAAGTGCCCTTTCGGGTTTTCACTTCTAGTGGGCCTATCTTTTACGCTCCCTTTTTTTTTTTTAGACTCGATTGTAATTACAAAATTCGGCGTCTTCTACGCATAATACTTCTTCAATTTGCTGAGGTTGCAGTGCTGAACGAGTTCTTCTCCGAATTCAGTTTGCCGGAACACAGCTCCGCCGGACTGTATCTTCTTAACAATATAGGGGCCCAACCATGGAGAATTCCATTTCCCTCGAGGATAAACATAACTTGGTGGCTTCTCTCGCAACATAAGATCTCCCACTTTGACATCACGGTCTTTAACCCTTTTGTTAAATGCCCTGGCGATTCTGCGTTGATACGCGCGGTTGTGCTCCAAAGCTAGCAATCGCTTTTCATCGAGCAACGCTAAATCTTCATGGAAACTTTGTAGCCAATCAATCTCAGACACTTGGTTCTCAAGTAATACTCTCATGGAGGGGATTTCAAGCTCAATCGGGAGAACTGCCTCCATGCCATATGCAGGGTAGCCCCAGTTTGTGTCCGGACAGATGTGCGGTATCCCCACAAGGCTAAAGGAAACTTCTCGGGCCAATCCTTTCCGGTGATGGCCATCTTTCTAATGATGTTCTCAAGGGTCTTGTTCGCCGCTTCTACCGCTCCATTGGCTTGGGGTCGATATGGGGAGGACTTGTGCCTAACCACACGGAATTCGTCAAGTAATCGGTTGACTTGCCCTTCAAAGTGAGATCCATTATCTGAGATCATCTCATAAGGGACTCCATATCTGTATAAGATGTTGGTACGAATGAACTCGGCCACTTTCTTGGCATTCAAAACCTTGTAAGCAGTGGCCTCAACCCATTTGGTGAAATAGTCGATAGCTACGAGCACTTATTCTTGCCCAGTCGAACCCTTCGGCTTGACTTGACCAACGGCATCTATTCCCCATGTTGAGAAAGGCCAAGGAGCGGTTGATTGATAGAGGATGTATGGCGACAGATGTTGTATATTAGTATACCGTTGACATTGGTCACAAGTTCACACTTTCATGATACAATCCTTCTCCATTGTAGTCCAATAATACCCTTGCCTCACTATCTTCTTAGCGAGCATGTGCCCATTCATGTGGGGTCCACAGAGTCCCCCATGGATCTCATCCATGATTCTAGTCGCTTAAGACATGTCTACAGAGAGCAAATTTGGTCTGTTATGATATCTTTTGTACAATCGATCTCTGGAAATCACAAATTGGGAGGCCCATCTTCGCATTGAAATTCTTGCCCTTTTGTCATTTTCTGAAGGGTAGATCCCATTTTTGAGCACATTCCATACATTTGAATACCATGGCTCTTCATTTTCTTCACTTTCCAATTCAATGGCCAGGCAGTAGGCTGGGATTGATCTCTTACTAACCATAAATGGATTTATCGTGACGTCAGCAGGGAATTCCATGATGGAGGCTAGGGTAGCCAACGCATCTGCGAATCTGTTTTGGTCCCTTGTAAGATAGTGAAATGAAATATTCGAGAAATGTTCTGTGAACGCTACCAGCCGAATATGGTATTGTTGTAATCTCGAATCTTGGATCCTCGACTTTCCTTCAATCTGATTGATGATTAGGGCAGAGTCCCCGAACACTTCAATTTCTCTGACTCCTTGGTTTAATGCTTCTTCAAGGCCAGCCATGGAAGCCTCATACTCTGCTGTGTTATTCGAACAGTCAAAGTCTAACCGGATAGTGTAGACACCCCGCCTTGGACCTCTCACCCCGATTGCACACTTGATTTTGTGTTTCTCCCTCTTTTAAGTGTTTTATGTTAGTTTCTGTTACTTTGGTTAAGTTCCAGATGGACTCTGTTAAGTCCCGGGACTAAACTGAATAACAGTTCTAACATTCTAGTCCATTCTGTCAAAAATTGCTTTTCAAAGTCGCGCGCCTCCGCCTCTTAAGGCCAGACGCGCGCGCCTTCCGCCGCCTAGGTGGGATGCGCGCTCTTCTGGGGTGTGTCAGTTACAGATTCTGCCCAAGAATCTCTCCCTTGCTCATTATACATGATTTTGCCCGGGAAAGATTTCTTGGAGACTCCGTTTGGCTCCAAAAACTCCCCTCTTTCAACTATAAAAACCCCTCCAATCCATCATTGGAAGGGACCTTTTTCCTCACTTCTTTTCTAGACTTTTCCTTGGGACTTCTTTTAGACCTTTGTCAACTAAGTATCCTCTTTTTCAAGGCTTTTCAAGAGGTTCTCTTTGAAGGATACTATAGGTAAATGTCTTAAACTTTCTTCTTCTTCTTCTTCTTCTTCTTCTTCTTCTTCTTCTTCTTCTTCTTCTTCTTCTTCTTCTTCTTCTTCTTCTTCTTCTCCAATCAAATGTGCAATCACCCCAAAACCACTTGGGACATGACACCAATGGTCCTTTCATTACATTGAATTGGCCTAAGAGTCATCTCCCTACATTTTAAACTTTAAAAACCCCTTTTTTTTTTATCATCATTCAAATAGGAAGAACACTTTTATCTTTAAAGTGAATTATGAACAAACAAGACCGACTTTGCTCGGGAGAAATGGGTGTTTAAGTACTTCCCATTTCGTAACCTAACCCCCGAACCCCTCATCCCAAAGAATCTTTGTTTTCGTAAATCAAACTTAGGCTCATAAACATTAGGTTTTCTTACGTTCCTCAAAAACGTGGGTGGCGACTCTAAAACACAATTATACATCCTAGGACGAGCTCGCGCGCTCTAGCCTAAAGCCGCGGCCTCCGCCCCTGTGGTACCTACAGTGGCGACTCCGCTGGGGAGTGCTTGAGGGTTAAACTTGTGTTTCTGTTCATAATTCACTTTTCTGGGCATTCTGGAAATTGATGTGGGAAGCGCATGCCTCGGACCTTCATGGTCCAAAGCGCGCGCGTCCCGCGTCAAATTCCAGAATCGCCCGCCTTCCATGTGTTCTTCCAATTCTTCCTATTATTTCGTGCTAACAAACATTGCAGGGGTTTCATCACACAATCAGGACCAGGGCAATCCCCTTAGTCCATAAGTTTCTGATAATCTGATAGGTTAGCCCAGAAGCGGGCGCCTCCCAGATACAATGCGCCAGGCGCGCGCTTCCCACAGCACCAGCCTGAGGCGCGCGCTTCTGTGCCAATTTCCAGTGCAAGAACAGGTTTCAGTGACTGAACAGAATAGTGGGGTGTGGGCACAGTTGCCTGCATCAGAACAGAATTGAACCCTTGGACTGTTTAACTTTGTGTTTATTTACCGGTCACAAGGGTGATTCGGGAGTTGTAATTGACGTTTGCTTATGTGTTTTTGTTTTTTTTTCTTTTCTTTTCAAAAAAAAATAATATTTTTTCACGTGATAGACCTCACACTACATGCACATTACTCCTATAAATTGCTCACTATCGAGTCGCACAAGTCCAACCCTAAACCCGTCGAGGCCCGTCCTAGAAGGTTTCAAGCTCCACTCGACCTTGACTCTTTCGAAGCAGTAAACATCAGCCCGTGGTGTAGTTCATAACTACATGCCGGGGGTGACCTTTAAGCCTCTCTTTAGCCGAGAACAAACCACACAATTCTAGTTAGGGTCTAACACTCCGTGACCAAGTCAGTTTCCATGTACCGAAATTTCCCTAAACTAATGTTTTCAAATCATACATGCCAACTTGTCGAAACGGACGCAATAAAAATCCGTCGCCAAAAGTGGTTATTTTGGACGAAAACAAAAAAATCCGTCCCCGCATGTATGCTTTACTACATTAATTTAGTTTAATCCCGACACATGTAGGATTCACAAACGTGATGGAATCCGATGAGTATATGGGACCGCGAGATGGTCTATATACTAGTGTGACGATACTACATTAATTTAGTTTAATCCCGACACATGTAGGATTCACAAACGTGATGGAATCCGATGAGTATATGGGACCGCGAGATGGTCTATATACTAGTGTGACGATTCCATTATCTTCTTAGAAACCCCAAAAGGGACCCATTCCCTCCGACTTATAAAAAAAAAAAAGAGGCTTTTTCTTACGTGGTTCGAGTTGTGTGCCCAACTGTGTGTTCTCAACCTCTTCATGGACCGAAAGTGTGAACCGAGACTGACAAGGGCTACATCTCCAATTATAGGTCCGATTGGTACTCTCCGCATCTACGGGAATTCATCCAACCGGCTTGTTCGTGAACCGATCACTCCTACAGCTTCTGCATCATCAATGGCCGGCGACTCCAGCACCAACAACGCGATGACTCTCGAGCAACTCTCTGCCATGGTCCAAACTCTTCAACAACAATTCACCACTCTCTACAATGAGGTTGACCAATTGAAAGCCAAGCTCCTCAAGCTCTCCAAGAACAGGGGGGTTAATGACAATGAGGAATCCGAGTGGACCAAGGGTTTGTTTGAAAGCCCATATGTCAGTGCCCGTGCCAAAAAAGTGGGGAGACCAAGCACCGACAACAACGATCCCAAAATGGTCGATTCCATCATGGCCGCTCTCCCCGACAAATTCAAGATGCCCGACATTAGCAAGTTTAAGGGCAACTCATGCCTGATGGCTCACATCGAGACTTACATTTGGGCTATGGTTCCGAAGAAGGTCTCCCCAAAAGTTATGGCTCAATGCTTTCCTCTCACCCTCGAGGGGGCGGCAAAGGATTGGTATGCAACTCTCCCGCTCACTGTCCATCTTGACTGGGATGCCGCTATGCTTGCCTTCAAAAAACAATATCAAGACAACACCACTCACCGGCCCATAAGGAAAGAGCTCGAGAACACCACCCAAAGAGACAACGAGTTGTTCATTGACTTCACAAGGAGATGGAATGACAAGCTCTCTGAAATTGTTGAGAGGCCAAACACAAAAGAACAAATGGACATCTTTCTCAAGTGTCTCAAGATTGATCTCCGCACCAACCTAAGTGGGGTTTGTTACTCCGACTTCTCCCAAATGTATGAGGCGGGGGTACGCATGGATGACTTGCTCAAGGAGATTAAGAAGGCCACTCCTACCTATCGTTACAAGGCCGCCTCTAATTCAAACAGAGAGGCTTCTGTCAATGCCGTTACTACCGACAAGGGGAATTACAAGAAGGTCCCTCCACCACAAGGCAAGCGGTTCCAAAACGACCGCGTCTACACTCCTCTCAATGGTATGACCATCACTGAGGCCTATGAAGCTCTAAAGGCGAAGGGACAAATCACCCCTCTTCAAGGGTACAAGCAACCACAATCGCTCCGTCCCAATCATGCCCACCACAAATGGTGTGACTACCATCAATGCACCGGCCACCTCACCGAGGATTGCTTCTCCATCCGTAAAACCATCCAAGAGCTCATAGACAAGAAGGAATTCATAATCCCTAATGACGGTGGTGTCAATGTAATAGAGGTAGGAGAGTTTGAAGGAACCACTCATTCGATCCCAATTGTGAATGAGGGCTCCGATGATATGAATAAACTTGATAATTCTTGTTATGTTATGACTTATGATGAGATTATGAGGGAAGTCTTAGAGAATAGGAAGAAGAAGCTACACGGGACCGTGAACATGCTCACTCACAGTGGCCGAGTAACAACGAGCACAATCCCTCCCAATACCGCAGCAACCAACACCTCTTCTCAAAGATCGTAAGCACGCGACATACCCGAAGATCCTTTGTTAACACAACTCAAGAAGACGCAAGCCAACATATCCATCTGGGACCTTATTGCATCATCAAAGAAACACCGAGACCTCGTCATCAAGAACTTGGATAACGCATCAGTCTCTCCCGACACGACTCCCGAGGACGTCACGACAATGATAGGTCATATTCATTTCGGCAATGTCATCACTTTTGCCGATATGGAACTCCCGCCATTTGGGTCCGAACACAATGAAGCCATCTACCTCAAAGTAAGGGCAAGGGGGAGACCCATCTCAAGAGTTCTAGTAGACGGTGGTTCTGTACTCAACTTAATCCCTAGCCGAGTCATGGGCATACTGGGGCTCAAAAGCTACGATTTACAACCCTCCACCCAAGTCATTAGAGGGTACGATAGCACTGCCCGTACAGTCATGGGAATGCTAGAAGTTAATATCGAATTTGGAAGCATGATCATGTCTGTCCCATTCCAAGTACTTGTTGTCCCTGCTTCATTCAACTTTCTTTTGGGCCGACCATGGATCCACAGTTCCAATGCGGGCCCTTCCACTCTCCATCAATGTGTCAAGATCAGAAATGGGGACGAGATAGTCACCGTCATGGCCGAGAATGTCACCATCCACAGAAATGGGGGACAACCCGTTCACCAAGTTTAAAATGGGATAGAAGATTCCACTCTCTCCGGCGTCAACACCATCGACAAAGAAGGGGGAAACAAGCAATGGACCCTCGGCGATCCTAAAATCCTCCGCATGATGAGGAACATGAATCACTTTCCTGGTCTAGGCCTAGGGAAGCATCAACAAGGGATATTGCACCCCGTAGAGGTTTCTTTTGTCAGAAACAAGTTTGGTTTGGGATACGAGCCTACCGAAGATGACTTGAAATACAAGCAAGCAGTCAAGAGTCAAAAGACCCGAGCTCGCAAAGAAGGTCGACAATATGCAATCTCCGACTTGAGGCCTTACCGCAACATACTGAACGGTTATTTTGTTCGCCAAGGGGAAGATGTTCCGTACATGATATTTCCCGAACCATGGGTTAACAACAAGGGCGTCAGAAAGCCCGGTCTTGAGATCTTCACTGATTGTGAAATTCCGACACAAGAAAGGGAGCCTACTCCAATGTCACCCCGAGAGTGGTGGGGCAAGAAAGCGACTATAGAGTCCGAGGTAGAGATTACCGTGGGGGAAGAACTATCCGATCTAGCCTCCATGTTCAAAGAATTTGCCATCATGGACGATTGTCAAGTCAACGCCATCTACGACACCGTCGTCAGAAAGGATACCATCAGTGAGATCCCGCCAAGCTCCGAGCCAATCAACAACTGGTATTCAACGAAGGGGCCCATAGTATCCGAGGATTTCATGATCCGAGAAATGGGTTGCATACCCCGTACAGCAACAAAGGAAAAGCGGCTCACACTTACTTTCGAGTCCGAGAGTGTTTCTAATACCCTCACCCAAGAGGATATGGAGGCAATAGCCGAGCGTGTGTTTCCTTTCTTTGCTAATGAAAAATTCGATTCAAATTATGATGAAATAGACCACGAAAACATCATAAATGATGAATTAACTAATAAGGAACTTAATGAACAAGTTAATAACGATTCAAATTATGATGAAATAGACCACGAAAACATAACATACCTAAATGAACTAGCTCAACAGGTTCGTTGTCGTGGTGAAAATGGTCCTGGGGCTGATGAGGAATTGCATGTTGTTAATCTGGGTACCGACGAAGATCCGAAAGAAACGAAGATTGGCAGCTTCTTCAAGGGGGAAGACAAAGACAGATTGACTGTACTGCTCAAAGAGTTTGTGCATGTATTCGCATGGTCGTACAAAGACATGCCGGGTTTGGATAGAAAGGTCGCGGAGCACAGTATTCCGATTAGAGAGGACGCCAAGCTAGTAAAGCAGAAGCTCAGAAAGATCAAGCCAGAATGGTCTCTACAAGTCAAAGAAGAGATTGAAAAGCTCCTCAGTGTGGGTTCATCAAAGTCATTGAGTATCCGACTTAGCTAGCCAACATTGTGACAGTCAGAAAGGCAAACGGCAAGGTTCGGGTTTGTGTGGACTTCCGAGATTTGAACAAATCTTCCCCAAAAGATGATTTTCCACTACCAAACATCGACATGCTCGTCGATTCGACTGCCAACGATGAAGTCCTCTTATTTGTGGACGGTTTTGCCGGTTACAATCAGATTCTCATGTCCAAAGAGGACCAACACAAGACAGCTTTCACAACACTGTGGGGCACTTTCTGCTACACAGTCATGCCGTTCGAACTAAAGAACGCTAGGGCTACGTACCAAAGGGCTGTTACGGATCTATTCCATGACATGATTCATAAAGAGATCGAGGTCTATGTAGACGACATGATCATCCATTCAAAGGGAACCAACGGTCAAGATTTGATCGCTCTTCGCAAATTCTTTGAAATACTTCGACAACACAACATGAGACTCAATCCCGCAAAGTGCACTTTTGGGGTCGTCAGAGGAAAGGTTCTCGGTTATATGGTCACTGAGAGGGGAATTGAAGCCGATCCCTCCAAGATCAAGGCAATCATTGACATGCCTCCTCTAAAGACGCAGAAGGAAATCAAAGGTTTCATGGGTAGACTTTAATACATCAGTCGATTTGTGCACCAACACACTTCCATGTGTGAGCCGATCTTCAAGCTGCTAAAAAAGAATGTGGCTCTAGAATGGACCGATGCTTACCAAGAAGCTTTCGACCAAGTGAAGCATTACTTGATATGCCCTCCAGTTTTGGTTCCACCGCACAAGGAGAAGCCTCTCTTGCTCTATCTCACTGTCAATAATGAAGCCCTAGGGGCTATGTTAGCACAAGAACAGCGAGACTCCACAAAAGAGAATGCTATCAACTTTGTCAGCCGCCGGTTTCAAGGAGATGAAAAGAACTACTCTGTCTTAGAGAAGTCTTGTGCTGCATTGGTTTGGGTTACTCAAAAGCTCAAGAATTACATGGAGGCCTTCCCAATCAAGTTGGTAGCAAAAGTGGACCCGCTCCGCTACATCTTCGAGAAGCCTTTCAAGTCAACAAGAATAGCCAAATGGTATTTCATGCTCACCGGCTACGATATCACTTACGTCACACTCAAATCCATCAGGGGGAAAGTGTTCAGTGATCAGCTTGCTGAATTTCCGTGTGACGAAGTGAAGGGGGAAGATGTACAGTTCCCCGACAAGCATTTAATTTGCGCTACAACAGAAGAAAATAAGTGGAAAGTTTTTTTTGATGGCGCAGCCAATAAGCATGGATATGGCATAGGGATGTTACTTGTTGATCCAAAGGACATGTATACTCCAATCGCTATCCGCCTCGAATTTGAATCCACCAACAACATCGCTGAGTACGAAGCATGCATAGCGGGGCTCAAAGCAGCCCTCGAGAGAAATGTCACAAGTTTAGAGGTATTTGGTGATTCCTTGCTCATCATCAACCAGACATCTGGAAAGTGGAAGATTCAAGACTCGACTCTGCAATGGTATGGTCAAAATCTCGAGGAGTTGGTTGAACAGTTTCAAGAAATCACCTTCAACTACCTGCCAAGGGACAAAAACCGTTTTGCTGATGCACTAGCCACCATCGCTTCACTGGTCGAAATACCTGAGGGTAAAATGGTGAAGCCCTTCAAAATTTCCTGAAGGAACAATCCGGCATACTGCATGAGTATCGAGATCAATGAGGTCCAAGAAAACTCCCCGTGGTATACGGATATCATGAATTTCCTCAAGGATGGTACTTATCCCGAGGATAGCAATAAGAAGTCCCAAATGGTATTGCAAAGACTAGCCTCCCGTTATGTACTGATTGGGGACCGAGTCTACAAAAGGCACCACGAAGGGATCAATCTCCTATACGCAAATGAGACCGAAGCTCAAGAAATAATGCATGAGATCCACGAAGGTGAATGTGGGCCCCACATGAATGGGTTTATGTTGACCAAGAAGATACTCCGCATGGGTTATTATTGGAGTACCATGGAAAGGGACTGCATCGAGAAAGTCAAGAGGTGCACTAAATGCCAATTCGATGCCAATCTACAGCACGCTCCACCCTCACAGCTTTACAATATGACCATGCCTTGGCCTTTCTCTTGTTGGGGCTTAGAGATCATTGGCAAAGTTCACCCTACTGGCAGCAACGGACAATCTTTCATCCTAGTAGCCATGGACTATTTTACGAAATGGGTCGAAGCACAGGCTTACCGAGTTCTCAACGCCAAGAAAGTGGCGGAATTCGTAAAAACCCACATCATGTGCCGGTACGGCGTTCTTCATGAAATCATCTCAGACAACGGTTCTCACTTTGAGAAAGAGATGGACGCGCTCCTGGTAGAATACAAGATTACTAAGCATAAGTCATCTCCATACCGCCCTCAAGCAAACGGCGCGGTCGAGGCAGCTAATAAGACAATCGAGACCATTGTGAAGAAAATGGCCTCCACTGGAAGGGATTGCCCCGAAAAGCTACCTCTAGCATTATGGGGCTACTGCATGTCAATACGGACAGTGACTGGAGAAACTCCTTATGCACTGGTATATGGTTCCGAAGCTGTACTCCCAATAGAGCTCGAAGTCCCATCCCTACGGGTCCTCCTCGAGAACCAAGTCAATGAAGTCGATTGGATGCAAAGTCGATATGAACAGCTAACCCTACTCGACGAGAAAAGGCTAAGGGAAATCGAACGTGCGAGGGCCTATCAACAAACAATGGCTAGGGCTTTCAACAAAAAGGTGAAGCCCCGAAACATCAGTGTGGGAGATTTGGTCCTAAGACAACACCCTCCTATTGCCATGAACCCCCTTATAAAATGGGGACCCCGATGGATCGGTCCGTACATAGTCAAGAAGATACTAAGTGGCGGTGCAGTCCGACTCGTGGATTTAGATGGAGATCAGCTGCCAAAGGAAGTCAACCTCGACAAGTTGAAGAGATTTTACGTCTAATAAACGAAGACCATCGAAAAAAAAAAAAAAAAAGCTCGCTAGGTTGAAAACCCGCAAGGGCGGCCTAGGCAAAAATTAGAGCACGTGCAAAAAAGAAGCCCGCTAGATTGAAAACCCGAAAGGGCGGTCTAGGCAAAAAATAGGGTGCACAAAAAAAATAAAATTGTCTTCGTTTGTTTGAACTACGGAGACCTGAGCCTCTACACTGGAGGAACGTAGGCAACCTTCGGGTGCGGTCTAAAATATGAACAAATACCCAAATCATTTAAAATTAACGAGATGCAATTTTTATTCATTTCTTGAATTACTTTTTATCATTACAACGGATTTTTCTGGCTAATAAAAGACATAAAACATTAAAATCCTAACAAGTGGTCTATTTTAATTACAATCTCGTGGGGTACAAAGAAATATCTAATCTTTCTTCGGTTAGGGGACTCATTGCTTTTGGGGACGGCCTTTAGTCTTCTTGCAAGCTTGTTCGATAGATTTTTCCGATTCTTGGGATAGACATTTACTGTTAGTGGAGTTCTCCTACAACAACAGTTATCAGGCTAGTATCGAGATGGCACCGTATGAGGCCTTATATGGAAGAAAATGTAGATCGCCTATATGTTGGGATGAGGTCGGTGAAGCGAAGATCGTGGGTATTGATTTGCTTCAGGATTCGGTTGAGAAAGTTAGAGTTATCCGGGATTGATTGAAAACAGCCCAGAGTCGACATAAGAGCTATGCAGATAACCGAAGGCGAGATCTTAGTTTTCAGACCGGTGACTTTGTGTTCTTGAAAGTATCTCCGAAGGTGGGTATTCGTAGGTTTGGGAAGAAAGGAAAATTAGCTCCGAGGTTTATTGGTCCGTTCGAGATTTTGGGAAAGGTTGGACTTCTAGCGTATCGTCTTGCGTTACCGCCATCTTTGGACCGGTTACATAATGTTTTTCACGTTTCTATGCTTCGGAAGTATGTTCATGATCCATCTCACGTGTTACCGAGGATACCGGAGGATATTGAGCCCGATATGACTTATGAGGAACGACCGGTTCGGATCTTAGATTCTAAAGTCCAAGAATTGAGAAACAAAAGCATTGCGTTGGTTCGAGTTCTTTGGAGGAATCACAATGTTGAGGAATCGACGTGGGAGCTCCGAGTTGAGATCGAGAGGAAATATCTGTGGCTTTTTAATTCGGGTAAGTCTCGTTAAAATTCGGGTCGAATTTTCTTTAAGGGGGAGTGAATGTCACGACCCGAAATCTAGGCTCTATTTTATTAGTAATAAATAATTGTTGTTTATTTATTTGCTTATTTATTTATTTAAATTAATATTTATTTAAATATTTATGCGTGTGCATTTTATGTTTCATAATAATTTATGCCTAGCATTTTATTTGGGTCATTTGTGTTAGTGTAGTATTGTTGGGTCTTAATAATTAGTGGGAGTATTATAGTTGAGCTAGTTAGTGGGGGAAGGGGGCTAAGTGTAACATTTTCAAATAATTCATCCCCCTACTCCCTCTCTTCTCCCTCACCTCCCTCACCCTATCACCCTCACTCACACTCCACCTCCCTCACTCTTTCATTTCTCTCTCCCAGCAAATCTCTCTCTCTCTCTCCATGTTTGTGAAGGTAAATCATCTTCTCCCTTCTCTCTACATTTTAGCTATCATCCCCTCATTATTTCTCATTTCTTAAAACATGAATCTTGTTTAGATCGTCGATAGGATCGTAGGAAGCCAAAAATATTCGAGTTCCGGCAACTTTGAGAAAATCCGGGTAAGTTGCTTTTCCCCCATTTTTATGCTAAAGTGTTCATTTCATGTTTATATAATACTTTAGTTGATATATTTGATGTTTGATTGAGTTTGGGATTTATTTGGAATTTATTTTGGTTTTTGGTTAAAAATGGTGATTTTGATGAATGTTGGGATTTGATCTTGGTTTTGGTTGATAAATGGTGTTGTTAAGGTCCCCTTTTTGGTTAGTTGTTGTTTGGGTACTTTGGGGATCAATTTGGGAGTGTTGCTTTGTGAGAAAATTGGTTTGGGTAAGAATAAGGAAGAACCCAGTTCATCCTTGCCGAATTCCGGCAGAACAGGGGTTGTGGGCGACCGCCCACTTTTGGCTTGGGCGACCGCCCAGGTCATCAGTTTGATTGGTTTTTGAAGCTTGGTTTGGGCGACCGCCCAGGTCATCAGTTGGTCTGGTGATTTGGTATTGGTTGTGGGCGACCGCCCATACCAGCTGTTCGGAGTATCTTTGTTTTTGAATTGTTTTAAGGTCCAAGCCCGATCTAGGCTCGAAGTATCACCCTAGTTGACTTAAGTTAATGTTGTGGAACACTTTAGTGTTCGAGAATGATCCCTTTGTGACCGATTGTGTTATGGAATTCGATTAAAATGGTTTGGGTTGGTTGGAACATCTTTTTGATGTATTGTTGGATTGATGCACTGTTTTAGTGATTTGTTTGGAATGGTTCCCTACTTTGGAATCAATGGTTGTTTATTGTGCTAGTATTTTATTACTTAGCCTTTACTTGAAAGTCCAGCTGGTATTTTGTGTGTGTTTGGGCGATGCGAAACATTATGATGGCACGGCCAAGTCCATTGTGATGTTGACCATTGTTTTGCCCCATTATTACCCTCCTCCAGATTGGCCTTGGATGTGAGAAGAGCTAGCTCCTTTGTGTGCATTTTAGCTTTACTTGGAGCATGACTTTGTGGCATGTCTCCCGTCCCTTGTGACACTTCATTTGGTTATTGGTTCCGGTACCGGGGGGTTTTCTCTTCGGCTTTCATGCTATTATGAAGATTTGATTTGTTGATTATGGAAGCTGCGCAGTGATCCTTTATTTGGATGTATCGGTTTGGAAACCTTGGCTAATATCCTTTGTTATGTGTTTATTTCCGCTGCTATCTGATATATGATAATTGCTATGTGTTATGTGATTTATTATTGACTATTGCATCATAGCATGTCATGTAGTTGCATTAGTAACTTATTGAGATTTATATCACCCCCTTTCTTTTATCTTTGTTTTTCCTTAACCCCCCCCCCAGGTGCTAAGGATTAGTTTCGCTGATCACGAGAAAGAGGACGTCGAGTGTGGATACATTCTTTTGGGGAAAGTTGTTATAGGTTGGTTTACATTATATAAATGTGTAACCTTTTTGGGATAGTTGTACCAAACAATGACCTCATTAAGAATTGTACATTTATCTTCTGTTGGGCATAAACTTGTGGAAGTTTATGATAGTTGTATTTGGTTATTATCAAACTTGGATTTGTAAAACTTTGGATCATCACCTTTTGGTATCAAATGGAATTTTTAACTTCGGTATTTCACAATTTTGGTTTTAAGTCGACGTCCAGCTCGCGATCTCGGGCCCGCGGGGTTCGGGGCCGCGACAACAATACCCTCATTTGGCCTTCCCAAACAGTCAAAGATGCTAGGACGCGCCTTCACAATTGGAGCAATGGGGACGGACTTATCGCCTTCGGGGATGGAAACTTTGACTTCAAAAGTAAAGGTCATCGGGGCCATCGCTACAAGAATTTTGAGGTATAGAGTAAGGGAAAGGATGAAGAATATTGCTGTGTGATCATTCTGATCGAAAATGGTTTAAATTTATAGCTGTTGGAGTGCTCTGCTCAGAAAAGAAAGTGGTTGGAATTCAACAAGCCAGAAGCGCGCGCCTCCGACAAATGATTTAAGACGCGCGCGCATCCCGTTCCCAAGTTCAGACGCACGCGCCTTTGACAGCAGACAGAAACAGAAATAGCCGTTGTCAGTTCAGAACAGAACCCAGGCGTTCCAACGCCTTCAACCTGCAGAAAAGATCAATCCCAGCAACAAGAGAAGCTCAAACGACGACAGGAAGCACGCTTTGGGCACACATTTGTTTGTAAAAGAGTCGACACTCAGGATCGAGTCTAGACAGATAACTAAAAAAGCGTAGTAAATAACTACGATTGTAAATACATGCTAAATGTTTATTACATGTAAATGAAAAGTGTTTTTAGTCTCTCAAAGGCAACTCAGAATCATCATCATTGGCAGCACCGTGCCCACCCCCACTGCCGCTCTCAGTCTCCTCGTCATCATCATCATCATTAGCGGATTCTTCCTCCTCAGATGTCTCCACCACAACATCATGACGGGTCCTCTTGGCAGCTCTCCCTGATGAACTAGTACCGCCCCTGCTCTGGCAACCTCCTCGGCTCAGACTCCTGCTCAGTGACTGCCCCGCCGAAGAGACAGCCTCATCAATATCCAGTGCATCATCCCTGCAGCCTCATCCCATGCCCCGAGCACCTCGGGCAGCTCCTCTCGCAGCACCAGAGACAACACCAGCAGCATCTCTAGTCATGGCGGCAATGTCCCTGCACAGCCCTAGCACCCTCTCCTCCAGCTGACGGAGTCTCCTCCTCATCCCTTTGTTCTGTCTGCCTAAATGCCTATAAGCAGCTACAGGTACCTATTACAACAGGGGACAGAAAAAGAAAATTGCATCAACACAAGGAACAGAAAAGCAGCACTGGAACTGAGAAATGCAAAGACTGTCAGAAATGTATACCACATCATCCTGAATAGGAGGCTCTCTCTCCGGCGACATGTCCTCAGGAAAAATCTCCCTCTGCTCCTCATACACCCCAAAGTTTGAATAAGTATAATATGAAGGAGGCAGAGGTGGATCAAAGCAATATCCAGGGCCGGTGGGATAGAATCGAGCTGAAGTCTGTGGAGCAGCATGTGTCTCCCTCGGATCAGTAAACATGAAACCCTGCTGGAGGTTATGCTCCCTGAATAAACCATAATCCGGGTCTAGATGAATGAAAGGGACAGCATCAACCCCCGTAATATAGACTTCCCGGTGTGCCTCTGAAAGAGCCCTCCAATTACGAGGACAGAAGGGAGGAACATCAGGAACCGCTAGCCTAGGAGGGTGGTGAAATTCCGTCACCTAGCCACCATGTTGCCAGAACACTCTCTCTCCAAGATACATCGCCATACACTCCACTGAGCTCATCAGAAGCCTCGAGCGGGTGGGAATCAGAGTGTGCTCAATAAGAGCATAAATAGCTCTCCATGTGAACAAAGAGGAGGCGACAGCCTCTGGCCTCAAAGCATCCAAGTGGCGTCGAGCTGAAAGCAGGCTGATGGGAGCAGTGCCAGTCCTCACGTTCCTCTCCCTATACGACTACCTCATACAGTCTGGATACTGGGGCTGGCCCTCTCTGTTAATCTTGAAGTCCCTCAGCTCCAAGACAGCGAAGGCCCATAGCTGCAAAACAGAGGCAAGAGCAGAATTAAATGACAGTTCAAAAATACAATAGAGCAATGACAAGAAAGCTGAAAAGAAAAGGGAAATCAGTATACCTCCCACAACAAGCTGAAGCCTGTGACCGAGCTAGTGGTCGAACGGCTGGTCAGATCCATGTCGTGATCACAAGCAGCCAAGCCCGCTGCGCCCCAGTTATACTGACCGGCAAAGCAAAGCCAAGGAAGCCGATGATCCTCCACTGTCAAACAGAGTATGGGACAGCAAGTACCATATAAAACAACAGGCCACAGAATCGACCAGCTCAGCAGTGACACCCAAAGGCTCGGCTGAAAGAATACTAAAATATCGACGGATGCTTCCCCAAGTGACTCGGTAATTCTTCACCGGGAAGCCACAGTCAACCAAGGCCAACAGCTCGTCAGCAGTCCGAAGGGTCCCTCTAAAACACAAGGGACAGGCTCCCCCGTAAACGGAAGACAATTGGTGGTGTCCCACCATCTCTCTCTCAGAGCCTGAATAACATCCGGATCATTCTTCAATGCCGACAGACTGGTAATAAAAAGCCGAAATTGGTGGCCTGAACTCGAGCCCTGACATTCTTGGGCAGCTTACTCCAAATGGTAACCAGGCCATGAGCTATGCCTCGAATCTCCGACAGGCGGCTCCACTCCTGAAAAGAAACAAGAAACAACGAATATTTCGTCAGCATAACGGCTAGAAAACGAATAAACCCAAAACAGAAATTTCAACATGCATGCAAGTGTGTGGGTATGAAAATGGGTATCTGAACATGTTTCTTGCAATAAATCAACAACAACAACAACAAACAGCGACGATCAACAAAAGAAGTTGCAGCGAAAAATACGGGTGAAACAGAGGAGCCCCAAAGCGCGAAAATCACAAAGAGAATGAAAGATTCTTACCAATCCCGCTGTGACAAAGTGGGAGATATGGGTATGCGGCTGTTACGTGAGCAAACTCGGGTCCATCGCCTCAATTCCAACCTCGGGCCCCTCGCCCTTTGGCATCTCGAATGGAGGAGATTGTTGACGATCCGACATCGTTTCTATGATGGAATCGCTCCTAGAACAACAAGAAAATGTTTTGGGGTGATTTCTCCGCTAAAATTTGGTTCGGAATTTGGAGGGTTCTTTGAAATTTTGAAAACTCGCCGGAAAAGTGAACTGTCTGTATATATATGCTGAACTGAAACATGATGCGCGCGCCTCCCGCCATATCACTCAGACGCGCGCGCTTCCTGTAGCGAAGATCAGACGCACGCGCCTTTGCTCCCTGACAAATTCAAACACAGCTCCCCACGCGGGAATCAAGGTGTCACACCCATGCTCATCTGAGTTTCAACTCCACCACTACAAGCTGAGTGAAGTTCGTAACAGACGCCATTAATTCTTAAAAATCAGTTTTCACAATTCATCCCCAGCACAAAGCACTCCGCAGTCAACTGTGCCCGCACCCCATCGAAAGTCAAAGTCAAACAGTCAACATCAAAGTATGACTTACGACAACAACTTGGTCCGGGGTGAGCCACAGAATCACCGCTTCCTCATCAAGCAAAATCTACATCCATTCAAAGCAAAAAGTCCTCTGGTCCCCGCACTTCAGCAAACGGTCCTCCGGGTCCCGCACTTCAGCAAACGGTCCTCTGGGTCCCGCATTCAAGCATACGGTCCTCCAGGTCCCGTTTCCAGCAAACGGATCTCGCTATCAACGAACAGGTCCCGCTTCCAGCAAATGGATCTCGCTATCAGCAAACAGGTCCCACTTCCAGCAAACGGATCTCGCTATCAGCAAACAGGTCCCACTTCCAGCAAACGGATCTCGCTATTAGCGAACAGGTCCCGCTTCCAGCAAACGGATCTCACTATCAGCAAACAGGTCCCGCTTCCAGCAAACGGATCTCGCTGTCAGCAAACAGGTCCCGCTTCCAGCAAACAGATCCCGCTTTCAGCAAACGGATCCCGCTATTAGCAAAGCCGCTCACACAGGGAGCGCACCTTTATCTCTCAAAGCCGCTTACACAGGGAGCGCACCTCTATCCCTTGTAATTGCAAATTCCTACTTTTATCGAGTCTTTTCTTTTTCTTGGTGATGTCCTAGGTGGATGTCTGTCTTTCGTCGGCGCGTTTGCTTCGCAATCCACGCCATCGAGGGGCTCTGTAGACACCCCGCCTTGGACCGCTCACCCCGACTGCACACTTGATTTTGTGTTTCTCCCTCTTTTAAGTGTTTTCTGTTAGTTTCTGTTACTTTGGTTAAGTTCCAGATGGATTCCGTTAAGTCTTGGGACTAAACTGAATAACTGTTCTAACTTTCTAGTCCTTTCTATCAAAAATTGCTTTTCAAAGTCGCGCGCCTCCACCTCTTGAGGCCAGACGCGCGCGCCTTCCACCGCCTAGGTTGGATGCGCGCGCTTCTGGGGTGTGTCAGTTACAGATTCTGCCCAAGAATCTCTCCCTTGCTCATTATACATTATTTTGCCCGGGAAAGATTTCTTGGAGACTCCGTTTAGCTCCAAAAACTCCCCTCTTTCAACTATAAAAACCCCTCCAATCCATCATTGGAAGGGACCTTTTTCCTCACATCTTTTCTAGACTTTTCCTTGGGACTTCTTTTATACCTTTGTCAACTAAGTATTCAACCTCTTCTTCAAGGCTTTTCAAGAGGTTCTCTTTGAAGGATACTATAGGTAAATGTCTTAAACTTTCTTCTTCTTCTTCTTCTTCTTCTTCTTCTTCTTCTCCAATCAAATGTGCAATCAACCCAAAACAACTTGGGACATGACACCAATGGTCCTTTCATTACATTGAATTGGCCTAGGAGTCATCTCCCTACATTTTAAACTTTAAAACCCCTTTTTTATTATCATTCAAATAGAAAGAACACATTTATCTTTAAAGTGAATTATGAACAAACAAGACCGACTTTGCTCGGGTGAAATGGGTGTTTAATTACATCCCATTTCGTAACCTAACCCCCGAACCCCTCATCCCAAAGAATCTTTATTTTCGTAAATTAAACTTAGGCTCATAAACATTAGATTTTCTTACGTTCCTCAAAAACGTGGGTGGCGACTCTAAAACACAATTAGACATCCTAGTACGAGCTCGCGCGCTCTAGCCTAAACCCGTGGCCTTCGCCCCCAGGGTATCTATAGATAGCAATGGGCGTGTGCTCATCGCTTGGATCAATGAGCAAAATCCCAATTCCGAAGCCTTTTTTGTTGGCAGCCCCATCAAAGAAGAGTTGCCATTTGTTTTCTGAACAATCAACAACGTAGATTCCTTCATCGGGAAACTGTGCTTCTGGTTCGGACCCGAGATCAAGAGCCAAATCTGCAAGTTGGTCTGCTATCACCCTTCCTTTAATGGACTTAGGCATTGTGTAAGTCATATCAAATTCGCTTAAGAGAAAAGCCCATTTGGCCACTCGATTGGACATGGTTGGCCTTTCGAGAATGTATTTCACTGGATCCTTTCAGGACATAATCTGAACAGACAAGGACTGCAAGTAGATTTTTAATTGCTGCGAGACCCAAACCAACCTGGTGCAAGCCTTTTCCAATGCTGAGTAGTTCAATTCACTCCCTTGTAGATTTCTACTAACAAAATAGATTGCATTTTCAACCCAGGAGTCTTCCTTTTCTTGTGAAAGCATTGCTCCTACTGCAGTGTCAGTAACGGTTAGGTACATCCGCAGAGGTTTATGTGAGTGAGGCAGGGCCATAACCGGTGGGCTTGTCAGGTATTCTTTGACTTTTCAAAAGCAATCTGGCATTCTTCATCCCATGATCGATCGGTGTCCCTTTTTAGGAGCTTGAAGAGCGGTTCACACATCGTGGTTAACTGCCGTATAAATCTGCTGATATATTGAATTCTTCCCAATAAACCCTTTACCTCCTTTTAAGTCCAAGGTTAGGGCATTTCAGTGATGGCCTTTATTTTATCGTAGTCGATCTCAATCCCTTTCTCTGTTACCAAGAAACCTAGGACCTTGCCTCAGGTTGTGCCGAATGTGCATTTAGCAGGATTCAATTTCATGTGATACTTCCGCAGCCTTTCAAAGAATTTTCTGAGGCCAACCCGATGCTGAGAGTCTTATTCAACTAAGTGCATAATAATGTCATCCACGTAGATTTCAAATTCTCTGTGGATCATGTCATGGAAAAGAGTTGTAGCACCTCTTTGATAAGTTATTCCGGCATTTTTAAGAGCGAAAGGCATCACAATGTAACAGAATGTCCCCCACGGGGTAATGAAGGAGGTTTTCTCTTGATCTTCAACCGCCATTTTAATTTTATTATAACCCGCCATTCCATCGACAAATGACTTCACTTTGTGCATTGCAACTTAGTCGACCAAAATATCAATATTTGGTAACAGGAAATCATCTTTCAGGCAAGCTTTGTTGTGGTCTCTGAAATCAACACATATCCGGACTTTGCCGTTCGCTTTCTCAACTGTGACCATGTTGGACAACCACTGGGGATATTCCACAACTCGGATGAAACCCACTTGCAACAACCTTTCGATTTCTTCCTTAACCTGAAGGGCCCACTGCGGCTTGATTCTGCGTACTTTCTGCTTGACCGCTTGGCGTCGGGAAAGGTAGGAATTCGGTGCTCCACGATAGTCAGATCTAACCCAGGCATATCTTCATACGACCAAGCAAACACATCAACAAACTCTTTGAGCAAACTGATCAAGCGTTCATTGTCAGCCCCTTGCATGAAGCTTCCAATTTTCATCTCTTTGACTTCCCCGTTCAGCTCCAGACTGACAGTGGACATATCTTCCCCACATGCCTCTAACTTTCGTTCCCCACGCTGTTTTGGTAACCTACTTAGCTCAATTAAATAATCTTTTTCATCTTGGCTTATGTCTTTTAAAGATTCATTATTAACTTCATTTGTTATTAAATTTTCATTTGTTAAATCATCATTTAAAATGTTCGCAACCAAGGAGTAAGCAGAAATAGAGGAAATTTTATTCATGACAGAGGGGAGTACAAGCTCGGCGACTGCGTCGAGGTCCTCGACAGTGAGGTCCTCTTCGAGGGTCCTGGAAACAACATCAGAGAGTACAAAGGGTTCAAAAGACGGTCCATCGGGGCGAACATATCCAAACTGCTTCACGAGCATGTCAACAGTAGCGAGCGGGCCAGTGGTTTTGGACCAGTTATTAAGTGGCGCCACTGCCGGCTTGAGGTGCTTCACCGGGTCATAAGCTTCACCATTACCATCTTCGATCATAGCCATATATCCATTTTCAAGGACAAATCCTTCGAACAATGCGAAGACACCATCCTCCTCATCGATATTCCATAGAGTAACCGGGTTCGGTTGCTTATAAGAACTGTCCAAATCAAGGCTTTCATCGAACAACTTCACATCATCAAATACTTCCCATCCCGTACGAGGTTTTTCGTCCATGCCATTCAATGGCTCAAGAGGCATAATACTGGCCACATCTTTGCTCTTGTGAATAAAGTATCCCTTCCAAGATTTTTTTGTAGGGACGGAGTGGTGGGAGCTCATAGGTCCTTCCCTTCTTGATGGCATTCTGCCTCTCCCTTTTCTCGCGTATAGCTTTGGCAATTTCAGTGGGAGTGGGCTTGTAGCCGAGTCCAAACGAAGGAATGAAAACAGGAACATCATTTTTGATAGCTTTAACGCATCCTTGCTACTCTTTCCCGAGTCGTAACATAGGTAAGAAATTCATCTTCTTGACCATATTCAAGGCCATCGCATCACCATACTCGGTATCTTTGTGCTCAATTCCTAAGATTGGGAGATCGTTAGCTTGCGTATCATCCTGGGCGTGAACTACCACAACATGATTGTCGTGGATGAACTTAATGCATTGATGGTAAGAGGAAGCTACCCCTTTTATTCCATGGATCCAAGGGCATCCCAAGAGTAGACTAAATGAGGACTTGATATCGATCACTTGAAATTCAATTGGCATAACAAGAGGGCTAATGGTAAGAGTGAGGGAGATAACACCCAAGACACAACGACTGGTGCTATCGTAGGCATGGACCACTTGAGAAGACGGAGCCAAATCAGTTATCTTAATTCTTAAATCTGCAAGAACATGCTCAGGGAAAACATTGACCGATGAGCCATTATCGACCAACACACGAGCTAAATGCTCACCTCTAACCCCAACTGTGATGTGTAGAGCCTCAATGAGATTTAGACCAATCTTCGGCGCATTGAGATCAGTAAAAGTGATAATATTCCTGAAATGAATGTTGCCGACCATATGGACAAGGTCATTGGGAGAAGTCTCGATTGGGATAACAGCTTGAGTGAGAGCTTTAACCAGAGTGTCTCGGTGCGCTTGAGAAGATGATAGCAAACCAGAGTGTCTCGGTCATTTCCAGATTCGTTTGCCTCGGGATTTGGAGACTGATAGGCCCTTCCAGAGCGAGTGAGATGATTCACATTTCCACCAATCCAAGTGGATTTCTCAAGAGGGGCCTTTCATTCCTCGACGGCTTTAGCACTAGACAAGATCGAATCCCAGGAGATCATGTGGCATTCAAAGTCTTCATAGATGACATGAGTCACGGTGTAGTTCAAAGTTTCTTTCGGAACTATGAAACTAGTCATTGAGTAGTTTCCTTCGAACTCGATCATATGGATTCCAAGCAAGGGATTAGTCACCACATTTGGTTGGGGTGGTCTCTGAATGAGCCCATCTTCAATCATGTGTTGCAGAGTGTGCCTCAAATTCCAACAATCATCCGTCGCATGACCAGGTGATACGTGGTATGCACAATACTTGTTCGCGTCCTAATTCTTAGGATGTGGATTAGGTGGGCGGTATCTTTCTATCGGTTTCAATACCCCTTGGGCTACCAATCCTTGGAAAATAGTGGACAACGGAGCATTGAACTTATCAAACTGCCTCTCTCTCTGATTTTTACCATTCCTTTGCTGATTATTGATGGAATTCACAGACCCGTCTTGATTATAGCACAAGGGTGCCCTATTGTAGCTGTTCCAGCTAGGTCCCACATTGTTTTTCCAAAAGGGAGCGGGAGTCATGGCAACATTGTTCACAACTGGCACCGGGGATTTAGCAGTAGGTCGGAATTTGTAGGAGCTAGGAGAAGGGCCTAGCTTGATCACTCCAGTTCAGACATCTTCGTCAATACGGGAACCCACATCTAGAATAGAAGCAAAATCAGAAAATGGGAGATATTTCATCTTATCCGCATACACTGGCTGAAGATTCTTGAGGAAAATGCCGGTTTGCTCGGCACCGTCTGGCCTTTCTAAAGTTTGAGCAACTTTCTTCCTCCACTTACTTGCAAATTCAGAGAACAATTCCTTCTCACACTGAGCACATGAATCAAGGTCACGGCGGCTCTTCTCCCAGTTGGAGTTATCTTTGTATTGCTTTTAGAATTCATCCACAAGATTTCCCCAATTATCAACCAAATTGGCATCCACAGTCATGAACCACTGCTTAGCGGCTCCTACCAAAGTTAAATGGAAGTTGGAGGCCATAGCACCAACATTAGCCCCCACGGGACTGGATTGCATGAGCATAAGATTTCAAGTGGGCCATTGGGCACCCCGTACCATCAAATTTTTCCATATCGGGCATTTTGAATTTAGGAGGTAGAATAGCAAACGGAGATAATTTCAAAGAGTCTGCAGAGAATTCCCCATTATTCATGACCTTTCTCAATATTTCTTTCATCTCATTCATTTCAATTTCAGCTCTAGTAAGAGGTACATATGGGACCCCTTTGTAGTATGCTTCCATTTGACGGACCAAGTTAGGATCTTTCCCTTGGGAAGTTCCTTGGTTGAACGGAGAAGCATTGCTAGCAAACGCACCATAGGCGCTGGGCTGCTGATTTGGATACAGAGTTTGCATATACTGAGCAAAGACGTTATAATTGGGTGGATAATGAGATGGGTTCACCACAAAGTTTGCTTGATTTGGGATAAAGTTGTGATTGATGCCACTGAAGTCCGGATGAGCCACATGACCATGAGGATGGATGCCTTGGTGATGATTATGATCGTTGGTGTTGCTACCATTGAGATTCAGGTTGACGGTAGGGATGCCGTTGCCATTTCCATTTACATTAGGATTTCCATTGCCATTGGGGTTGCCATTAGGAGCCCCATTACCATTTTGATTTTCATTCGGATTAACATTGGGATTTCCGTTGGGGTTGCCATTAGGAGCCCCATTACCATTGTCATTTCCATTCGGATTGCCATTGGGATTTCTGGGGTTTCCATTAGGATCCCCATTACCATTCTGATTCTGCATCTGAACAAGCGTAGCAAGTAGCTCTCACCCTTCTAATACCTTATTTCAAATAAACTCCCCACTAACAAATAAGACTCAACACTTCTACACTAGCACAAATGACCCAAATAAAATGCTAGGCATAAATTATTATAACACATAAAATGCACACATAATTCATTAATTAAATAATAATTTAAATAAATAAATGAGCAAATAAATAAATGATAATTATTTATTACTAATAAAATAGAGCCTAGTTTTTGGGTCGTGACATTCACTCCCCCTTAACGAAAATTCGACCCGAATTTTAACGAGACTTACCCGAATGATCAAGTAGCCATTAATACGATAGTTCCGTCATTTCCCAAATTCCTCAATCATCCATTCTAAACCGCCACGTAGTAACCTTAAATAATGTTCACGATACCACGACCTCTCGCACATAACTTCCTTCAATCATAACCTTCACTACTAATTAGAATCCACAATCAAAATTGGAGAATCCCAATTGCTCCCAAACATAACTCTCGAGATATCCCAAGCTCACCTTATTCATAACCTTAATTACACTGCAAAGGTGTTTCCTTTTTGTAAATCGCATACTTAGTAGTATTCCCCAGAAATTCAAAACATCACCATCCCGAGCCTAATTAGCCTTCAAAATATAAAAAGGCTAAAGAAATTTCTATTACCACAATATTCATCGAAATGGCTATATCTCTATGGATTACCATTATAGTGTCTTCACTTTGAGTTAACACCTTAAATAAATAGTACCATACAAACCCCAAAATTTCTCGTACAAAGTGTCCACTTAAATCTATGTTATACTCTCATCCCTTCATTCATCCGGTCTTGAAGCCTAAGCAATTCAATATACTCAATAGTCCGCAAAACGATCCAAATTTCATCTTCAAAAGATTTTCTCTAACTCTCATTTAAGTTATAATCCGTGCTCATATACCCAAAGGAAATCAACGAACCCTAAATTCAATAGCTAACCCCAGTTAGTCTCTCACGCATACATTTATTAACTTAATGATATTTAAGCTCAATGGTACTACCAAAATCATAAACCAATTAGCTAGCCTCATTCCAATAGATCCATTACCAAATCACAATATTCTTTAATTATGCCCAAATATTGATACTCAACTTTCTTCACATACCCTTGGTCTAAATCGCGAAACGCCACCAAGGAGAGATTTAGGACCATAGAACCACTATCTAACCAAAATTCAAAATGCCTTTAACATAGATCGAGAAATTGTTACTCTCTCAAAATGTACTTATTAGTCCTTTCTAACTTAACACGCTTACCACCATTATCGATTATAAATTCCACCATACACTCATTACCCATAACAATTCACGCATCCCTCCATACTAATCAATCCCAATGTACTCACGGAGATGTACTAAAAGTAAACAAAATCTCTTAACAAGAAACCCTCGGTTGAATCCTCGACTTTTACAACTCAACCGTTACAATATAGATATTGATCTAATTATCAGTACTACAACCTTGTACCACAACAATGCAATTTAACCCCAAGCTTCTCTTCAAACACTAGGTACTATTCGGAAGAAAATGAAAATCTTACGAATGATAAATACACCCAACAAATTGACCGAAACTAAATACTCGGATTTCAATTAAGAAAAGATAGGTATAACTCTACCCAAAGGAACGGTCTCAAACAGTTTTAAGAAATTAGGAATGAAGAATATAACAATCCCCTACAACAATAGACTAAAGCAATAGTAACATCAAAATCTTGTAATAGCAACATGGCTAATTTAGCAGGTGAGACATAACCATACTTAAGCACATCATAAGCACATAAGACTTCATCAGATACCCTAAACTCCTCCATAGGAGTAGACACCTACAACACATAAGTCAAAGACTCAGAAGAAATAAATGCAAATAAATGCACAGAAACACATAAATGCGATGATCCTAAAATGCACGCGCTCGCTCTCACGACGCAAAATAATACCTCCTAAAATTTATCCGATACCTGGTGTAGAACACCCCGCCTTGGACCTCTCACCCCGATTGCATACATAGTATTTTTATTTAACTTATTTTTATTAATTTCTGTTACTTCGGTTAAGTTCCTAACTGATTCCGTTAGTTTTGGACTAAACTGCATAACAGAATTAATTTTTAGAGTCATTTCTGTCATTCTGTCATTTTTACCCGCGGGCGCTTCCGGCACTGCCAGTGAGCCGCGCGCGCGGCGTCCCGCCCCAAAAGCCGGACCCGCCGCGCTTCCCACCTTGCAGTAACGGATTGCACCTTATTTCCCTCCCTTTTCTTATTTACAAACATCTCTTTCTTGATCACAAACAACCTTTTTACATCCACATTCATCCCCCTTTTCTCATTAACTCCCAATCCCACACTTCTAGCCTTTTCATTAAAACAAAATATTTCCTTTTTATTTTATTTGATTTTCTTTTATTTCTTTTATTTATTATTTATTTATCTTATTTTTGATTGGTCAATTCCATTTCACATGGATGATCATCTTTTCCCTCCAACCTTTCCCTCACTTTTTTACCTATAAAAACCATCATCTTCTACATTGGAAAGGGACCCAATTTTTGAGACTTGAACAAAACTCTACACAAATCATCTCAACAATCCTTCTCTACAAAACACTACACAAAGTGTTTGCACAACATTTTCTCTGCAACAACACCATTTTCAAGTCTAAGTTTGAAGTCCTCTTTCCTAAGGTACAACATCTCTTTTCTTCTCTTATTTTATTTGTCTAGTCTTACTAGTATGCAATCTCCATAAAAAGGGATACAACCAAAAGGCCACTTCACTATTGAAGTTTGGCCAAGGTTACATCCCGACATTCCAAACTTCATTTAATTTATATTTCATTTCTTAATGTAATCATTTAGCACTAGTCCAACATGTAACTATTTAGCATTAAATTAATAAATCATTCTTTTCCCCCTTTTTTCTTTACATTATAATTGTTAGCATTGTTAATAAATTGAAGGACATTTAGCATTAGAACACCAATAGTAGCAAGACCCGCATAAGCGGGGCGGAGTGGGTGTTTAAGTACTTCCCACTCCGTCACCTAACCCCCGAACCCTTCTCTCCCGAATCTCTGGTTTTGTACATAAATTAGGCTATTTCTAGGTTTTTTCTTATGTTCCTTTAAAAACATAGGTGGCGACTCTAAACAATCTAAAACAAGTTAGACATCCTAGGATAATTTACCGCTCTAGCCAAGCCGTGGTCCCCCGGGGTATCTACAGTGGCGACTCCGCTGGGGACGATTTAGAGGGTTAAACTTGCGTTTTTCATTTTGGTGTTCTTTTATTTTATTTTCTGGGCATTCTGGTAAAAAGGGTGGGAAGCGCGCGCCTCTGGCCTTCTTGGCCTAAAGCGCGCGCGTCCGACCCCAATTGCCAGAATCGCCCGCCTCCTTTCTTGTCCTTCAATTCCATGTTTCTGTGCTAACAAATTCTGCAGGGGAAAGCATTTTTATTTAGGGTCAAGGCAATCCCTTGAACCCGTTGATTTACAGGTTGTTACCCAGAATCGGGCGCCTCTGCCCCTATTTGTCTACCGCGCGCGCCTTCCGCATAGGTCACCCAATGCGCGCGCTTCTGGGCGCATTCCCAGAACAGAACAGTGCATAGAAACAGAACAGAATGACAGTGTGTGGGCACCGGGCCTGCATACAATTTCTTTTACTTTCTGTTTATTTTTTATCGGTCACACGGGTGATTCGAAAGTTGTAATTATGTGCTTATTTGTTTTTTTTTTTTATTTCTTTTGAAAAAAAAATGTTTTGTCACATGTTAGACCTCACACTACATGCACATATTCTTATCAACTGCTCACTATCGAGTCGCACAAGTCCAACCCCAAACCCGTCGAGGCCCGTCCTAGAAAGTTTCAAGCTCCACTAGACCTTGGCTCTTCGAAGCGGTAAACCTCAGCCCGTGGCGTAGTTCATGACTACATGCCGGGGTGACCTTTGAGCCTCATATTCAAGCCGAGCACAAGCCACACAATTCTAGTCTAGGGTCTAACACTCCATGACTCAAGTCGGTTTCCATGTGCCGAGATTTCCCTAAACTAATGTCTTCAAACCATACATGCCAATTTGTTTGCAATGGACGAAATAAAAACTCCGTCCCCAAGAGTGGCTATTTTGGACGAAAAAAAATCCGTCCCGCATGTATGATTTACTACATTAATTTAGTTTAATCCCGACACATGTAAGGCTCACAAGCGTGGTGGAATCCGATGAGTATATGGGACCCCGAGAAGGTCTATATACTAGTGTGACGATTCCACTATTTTTTCTAGAAACCCCAAAAAGGACTCCGTCCTTCCGACTTTTGTAAATAAAAAAAAAAAACAAAAAAAGAGTCATTTTCTTTATATGGTTGAGTCTTTTTTGTGTTTGTTGGTTAAGTTTATTTTACTCAAAAGGTGTTTGTGGGCCGATCTAAGATCAACCGTGCTCTTCCAATAGGTCCAATGGCTTCCAACGGCGACAACAACAACGGTGGAAATGATTTCGTGTCCAACGAAGGGTTATTCTGCATGGTGAAAGTATTGAAAGGGCAAATTGATACACTAGCCGAGGATGTCCGCCGCAAGGATGATTTATGGCGAGCCCGTTACGAGCATGTGAAAATGGCCCACAAGAAAGAAGTTGCTAAACTCAAAAACCAATTGAAAGGGCTCACGGGTGAAAGAAAGGTCCAAAGCATTGATACCGGTTTGGTCAACACTCTCATGTCCTACATTGACCAAAGGCTTAGTGGGCTAAATTTGCACAAGGGCCCAAACACCGATCTTCATCAAGCTTCTCTCCTCATGAACACAATGGAGGCTCTTCCCGAAAAGTTCAAGATGCCCGATATTGGCAAGTTCAACGCAACTCTTGCCCCAACGCTCATGTCGACTCCTACATTTGGACCATGCTACCAAAGAGAGTGTCTCCTCAAATAATGGCACAATGCTTCCCGCTTACTCTCGAGGGGGTCGCAAAAGATTGGTATATGGGTCTTCCAGTTTCCACCCGCCTCAATTGGGATGCCGCGATGCTGGCCTTTAAGTCACAATATCAAGGCAACTCCATATTCCGCCCCACCAAGAAGGAATTGGAGAGCACCGTGCAAATGGGTAATGAATCATTTGGGGACTTCTATCTCCGTTGGAATGAAAAGCTAGCCGAGATGGTTGATAGGCCTTCCAAGAAGGAACAAATGGACATCTTCTTGAAGTGTTTGAAAATGGACTACCGCACTCATCTTAGTGGGGCTTTTTCACTCCGATTTTTCGAGCATGTATGATGCGGGGGTTAGAATTGACAATTTGCTCCGAGAAGTGGCCGAGTCCTCCTATGACACAAGCTTCAACGACAAAGGGTTCCCAAGCAATGACATGGAAGAATGTAGTGACATGGAAGACTACAATGACAATGAGGACTACAACGACATGGGGATGACGACAACAATCTCCGTTTCTCTTTCTCTACCTAGAAATAGGATAAAAAAAAAAAGAGTCAAAGTCCTCTAATGTGTGCATTAATGTTTTCTCTCGTCCTATGTTCGAGTCCATTGAGTCATCAAATAAAAAGTCGTTCTTGTCCTCATACACTCTTCCGAGTTGTTCAATTAATTCTTGGCAAAATGATGAAAAGATGTCTAAACAAGTTTTAGAACGAAGGCCATCGCTTGAACGCCTAGGGGCTAAACATCGTGACGAAGGCAACGACATCAACAACAACGGCGAATCCAAGACATCAAGCATGGAGAAAAAATCAAGCAAAGTTTTCAAAGGGGGATCAAAAAAAAAAAAAAAAAAAAAAAAAAATGCTCGCTAGGTTGAACTCTTCAAATCAACCTAAGCAAAAGTTAGAGCACAAAAAAAAAAAAAAAAAAAAAAAAAAAAAACCCCTCAATCAAAGAAGTTCACATCAAGATCAACATCATTCCATCCACCAAAGGAGGACGAAGCTACACGACGAAGCAACAATCCCATCCCGAAGAATGGAGAATTCACAAGAACTACGGTGACCTGAGCCTCTACACTGGAGGAACGTAGGCAACCTTCGGGTCCGGTCTCATGCAAGAAAGAAGATATGTTTAGCCCTAGCGCGTTATGGTGATCGACCTTCATCTCGAACTTGTCATGACATCTTTGTACGATTCATTTGCCAATGAATTAATCACCAAAAGATTGAACAACTTTCTTAGATTTGGAATCATTTCGCGCTCCTTGTCGAGTCTAGGGACTTCTATTCTTTCTGCGTACTCCCAATTTCTTGCAATTAGATTGGGGCTTTCCTTCTCTTCTCTCTTAATGACTTACTTGCCTTCGTGAGTCATTCAATTCAATAAAAAAATAAAATAAAATACATGTCAATACTAGGGACACTTCCCTAGTCAAGTCAATGTCACTCATCTTTAGTGACAAAAGGTCTCCACCGCAAAATCACATGTCTTATCTCCTCAGCTAGAGTCAATGCACACTTCCTCATCAATTGAGTCAAAAAAAAAAAAAAAAAAAAAAATGATGAAGACGCAAAAGAGATGCCCGCTAGATTGAAAACCCGAAAGGGCGGTCTAGGCAAAAAACAGGGTGCGTCATAAAAAAAAATGAGAGAGTGAGAGAGAGAAGGAAAGAGAAATGGAGATCCCCGGCCTCTAAAGAAGACAAGTTCTACATTGAATCTCCTCAACAAGTCAATTTCCCCACCGAGTCAACTTTGGGATTTCAAAAGGCTCGACAAGATATAGCACCATCAAAGGTTGTCTTGGGTTATCGGCATCATTCTCCAGCAGTGTGCATTTTTGGGTTCATGAAAAGAAGGCCCGTGGTAACCAAGATCCATCCGAGAACAAGCCCATCATAAAAGGGCACGAGGTTGCCCAAATAATCCCTAGCTAGTCAATTGGCTTGGGCAGCAAATAGCAACAACATGTGTCTCAGTTTTCAAGGATTCTTCAAGTATGTGCTTCTAAAGTACGCCGAAAGGCTCCCGAGAAATGGAGTAGCTCTTGCCATATCCTCTCATGTTTATTCCCTCACACGAGGACGAGTCACTCTTGCTTTGCTCAATAAATGGTGACGCCCTAGGGGCTATGTGACTCAAGAACAAGGATTATTTTGCTTCATTTGGCAATCAATACGCCCTAGGGGCTATGCTCAAGAAAGATGTGTGAGACTATCCTCAAAGTCCCTCAAAAGGGATGTCAAAAAGCCCTCTTGTCACGTGTGCCCGTGCTCGTTCCCCAATCAAGGATGGACCTTTCTCGCAATCAATGATGGCACTCTAGGGGCTACGGTCAAGTCTTAAGGCTCCCTCGGCAAAGAGCAATTAATCCCCAGCAGTATCCCCAGCCAAGTCATGTGCAACATTGGAAGCCTCCTCAATTCGGCACCGAAGGTCTCAATGGGCCTCGCAATCTACAATCTTTTGGGCTACGGCATTACAGTAATCCGAGCAAAGGGCAATATTGAGGCTTCGCGACCGACAGTCTTTTGGGCAACAATACTCGAGCAACGCAATTTGGAGTAGTCTCCATGAAAGGGATCAAGCTTCAAAGGGTCTCTCAACACTTCAAGTCAAAGGCCTCTTGGTTTTAAATGAAGACTCCGATGTTATGAATGAAGTTGATGATTTTTGTTAGAACTCACAGCGAGATTTTGAAGGAAGTCTTATAGAAAAGGAAAAAGATTCAATATGCTAAACTCTAATCAAAACAGGGTTATAGCGGGAAATGCCACAGCCAATCCCAATGTTTCTGCAATTCAGCACCCCCTTCTCCAAGATCAAAAGCACAAGTGTGCAGCTCAGATAAAGTTGGGCCACAGCACTAGTTGCATCCGAAGATCCGTCATTAGTTCAACTCAAGAAGAGTCAAGCAAGCATACTCATTTGAGACTTTATCACGCCAAGACCTTATCCTCCGCGACCTCGACGGCACCGCAAGACATTACTGCATCCTTTGACATAAGCCCTCAGCCATTTTGGTTATCGACCACAATGAGGCCATTCATCTCCCCAATAAGAGAAAGAAGGAGATCTCTATCAAGAATTATACCAAACGGAACATAATCTTCTCTTGGGGCTTGCTCACTACAACAACACAGGGCGATTTACTCGAATGGGCCAAGAGCTGATTTATCTTGGAGCTATGCAAGTCCCTCAAAATTTGGCATCAAAGGCATTCTAGGGGCTTTACAATCAGCAACCCCTCATCTCGGCATCAAAAGCCTTTTGAAGCCCCATAATCGACAAATCTCTTGGGGATAGACATCAATCTTCGTTGGGCACGACGACGACAACGACAGAATTCAAGCGAAGCAATCTGGACTTCGACTGAACATGACTTGATCTTGGGTCGGCTTCACAAACACACAATGGCTAAAATGGTTCACCCACGAACTAAAAAAAAAAAAAAAAAAAAAAGATTTTTTCTTTCTTTTTCTCCTTCTATGTGCAAAATTATGTGCTTTACTTTGCTTTGCTCCTGGCCTCTCCTCCAGCGTTCTCCATCATCTTTGAACTACGCTGGTCTGATTCTCTTAAAGGGATACGTAGGCAGCCTTTTGGCACGACCAACCCATCATCCAGAATACCATCTCGCCAACCCACATCAAGGGCATTCTCTCATCAACATCTAAAGAATGGACATTCTCCATCAAAGCATCCTCCGCGACATCAAGAATCCATCTCCACTCAAGCGGCAATGGTAAGTGAAGGTATGAATACATCCAATGCTTTCCTCAAAATCACACCGCACACAAGATCACTTTCTACATTCTTACTTCTCTCTCATTACAAAGGTGCTTTCAAATCACATGTCACACCACAATCACAATTTTCTTTCGCAATTCCTATTTCACATCTCACACAAGCACATATATCTGCAAAGCATACACATAACAGGTGCCGCACAGAGCACCAATTCTGGTCGATGGTGGACCGCTCAAATCACCAGGTGCCGCACAGAGCACCAATTCTGGTCGATGGTGGACCGCTCAAATCACCATACCGCCGCACAGCGCATCAGAATATGCCGCACCGCGCACCAATTTTGGTCCATGGTGGACCGCTCAAATCACCATACCTCTTCCATCAGCAAAAGTCGCTCACATAGGGAGCGCATTTCTATCCTTTGTAATTTCAAATTCCTGCTTTAATCGAGTCTTTGTTTTCTCTTGTCGATGTCCTCGCGGTTGTCTTTCTTTCGTCGACGCGTTTTGCCTCGCAATCCACGTCGCCGAGGGGCTCTGTAGACACCCCGCCTTGGACCTCTCACCCCGATTGCATACATAGTATTTTTATTTAACTTATTTTTATTAATTTCTGTTACTTCGGTTAAGTTCCTAACTGATTCCGTTAGTTTTGGACTAAACTGCATAACAGAATTAATTTTAGAGTCATTTCTGTCATTCTGTCATTTTTACCCGCGGGCGCTTCCGGCACTGCCAGTGAGCCGCGCGCGCGTCCCGCCCCAAAAGCCGGACCCGCGCGCTTCCCACCTTGGCAGTAACGGATTGCACCTTATTTCCCTCCCTTTCTTATTTACAAACATCTCTTTCTTGATCACAAACAACCTTTTTACATCCACATTCATCCCCCCTTTTCTCATTAACTCCCAATCCCACACTTCTAGCCTTTTCATTAAAACAAATATTTCCTTTTATTTTATTTGATTTTCTTTTATTTCTTTTATTTTTATTTTATTTATCTTATTTTTGATTGGTCAATTCCATTTCACATGGATGATCATCTTTTCCCCAACCTTTCCCTCTCTTTTTTTACCTATAAAAACCATCATCTTCTACCTTGGAAAGGGACCCAATTTTTGAGACTTGAAACAAAACTCTACACAAATCATCTCAACAATCCTTCTCTACAACACTACACAAAGTGTTTGCACAACATTTTCTCTGCAACAACACCATTTTCAAGTCTAAGTTTGAAGTCCTCTTTCCTAAGGTACAACATCTCTTTTCTTCTCTTATTTTATTTGTCTAGTCTTACTAGTATGCAATCTCCATAAAAAGGGATACAACCAAAAGGCCACTTCACTATTGAAGTTTGGCCAAGGTTACATCCCGACATTCCAAACTTCATTTAATTTATATTTCATTTCTTAATGTAATCATTTAGCACTAGTCCAACATGTAACTATTTAGCATTAAATTAATAAAATCATTCTTTTCCCCTTTTTTCTTTACATTATAATGTTAGCATTGTTAATAAATTGAAGGACATTTAGCATTAGAACACCAATAGTAGCAAGACCCGCATAAGCGGGGGCGGAGTGGGTGTTTAAGTACTTCCCACTCCGTCACCTAACCCCCGAACCCTTCTCTCCCGAATCTCTGGTTTTGTACATAAATTAGGCTATTTCTAGGTTTTTCTTATGTTCCTTTAAAACACATAGGTGGCGACTCTAAACAATCTAAACAAGTTAGACATCCTAGGATAATTCACCGCTCTAGCCAAGCCGTGGTTCCCCGGGGTATCTACACCTGGTGAGTGCTGATTGATCGCAATTACTCTACCCTATACTTTAGGGTTCCCCGAAGCATCTCTGTTCTGACCCAGTGAAGTACTGGTTCCTGTTCCTGATGATTGAACCTTAAACCTCGGACAATCTTTTATGAAGTGACCCAGTTGACCACAATTGATACATTTTCCTTGCTTCTTCCAACACTTATCCTCCAAATGGCCTTCCCTCTGACAGTAAGTGCAAAGACACCTACCTTGTTTCCCTTGTTTCCCCGGAGTAGTACCCGGATTCCCTAGCGCGGTTTGTTCCTTAAACTGAGATGGTGCTCCCAAATTACCTCGGTTATCTGAACGGTGTTGTGGTTGAGATTTAGCATGGCTTACTTGTTTACCCGTAATTGCAACCTCGGTCTTCCTCTTATGCTCCTCAATATCTTGCTCGATCAAGTACGCCCGGTCTACCGCATTCTGAAAGGTCACAATCTTCTGGGCAATAAGCTGAGTACGGATGGATGTCTTTAAACCGCGGATGAATCTCATGGCTTTCTGTTCCTCAGTCCTCACGAGATAGTCACAGTACCTGGCTAATTCTGTGAACTTAGCCGAGTACTGAGCTATAGACAACAAACCTTGCTCCAGGTTGAGCAGCTCGATCTCCTTTCGGTTTTGATCCATTACCGGAATAAAATGCTCATTGAACTTTCGCACAAACAATTCCCATGCATACACTGTGTGAGTATCATCCGAACTCGCTTTAACACCCTTCCACCAATACTCGGCTGCACCCACAAGTTTATAAGCCGCAAACCGGACCTTGTCTTCATCGGTGCAACCAAGACATCATAAATTTTCTCCATCGACTCAATCCATAGCTCGGCCTTCCTTACATCGGGTTCCCATTGAACTCAACCTGTTTCAATTTCAGAAATTGTTCCAATCCGTAGCGGGGTGGTGGTGCTTGTTCTACCCTCGGACCTTGATCATGTATGGCCTTCATGGCCGCCTCAAACTGTCCTGAAACATTGCACGGGCTTCATCCCTTGTTTCATTCTGATTTGCATTACCGGTATTACTTTCACCACTTCTCCTTCGAGCCATTTCAAACAAGTACCTGCATAAAACAACAATTGTTACTCACTCCGAACACACTACCCTCCTAGGTCATACTAATCCACCTAGACTTATACTTAGAGCTAAACCATAGCTCTGATACCAACTGTCGCGACCCCGAACCCCGCGGACCCGAGATCGCGAGCTGGGAGATGGAGTGTGAGAGTGAGGGAGGTGAGGGAGAAGAGAGGGAGGTGAGGGAGAATTATTTGAAAACTTACACAGAGGCCCCTCCCCCTAATACCTTATTTCAAATAAACTCCCCACTAACAAATAAGACTCAACACTTCTACACTAGCACAAATGACCCAAATAAAATGCTAGGCATAAATTATTATAACACATAAAATGCACACATAATTCATTAATTAAATAATAATTTAAATAAATAAATGAGCAAATAAATAAATGATAATTATTTATTACTAATAAAATAGATCCTAGTTTTCGGGTCGTGACATTCTGTTCCAACCATGCTTGAGGACCCGGTGGCGGCACATAGGCTTGATCATTCCCTTCTTCGGCCATTGCAGTAGCTTCTTCGACAACAGGCACTGCCTCGGTAACTCGGATCAACCTCCCCTTGCGGTTTCTAACTCCCCCTCTCCAAGGTGATGCCAGGCTTAGAGTATCTGAAAGGGATGGTGTATAGGGTTGATTAGAGAGTGGAAAGGATCGAGATTTTTTGAGCTTGATTCAAAAGAAGTTTAAAAATCACAAAATCAAACCTAGAATGCCGGATAAGCACTTGCTTTATTTTGACACATTTTCGCATGAAATCTTTAGAACAGTGGATACTGTCTCCAAAGTATAGGACCAACATTTTTCACCTGTACTATTGGCCGTCCGATCCCCTAGAGAAGGGCCTATACTCTTTCGGGGATCCACCGTTCGGTTACGGTCTAAGGGAGGGTCTTGGCGATTTAAAATCAATCCAAGCATTTCAATGAATTTCCACAATGTAGGTTGTTTATAACCTTTTGGGAAATGCATAGGATTGAGGTGAATTTGCTAGACAAAAACCGGCATGAAGTCTGGGACGTGTCATTTTTTTAAAAATATGGACATCGTGGCTTGGTAACGGGGAAGATTGGCTTACACCCATCGCAACGACTAATAGGTGCGCTTTGGTTTTACGAGACGTTATTTTCGAAAACGTGTATGTGTGTGAGGTATCTATACTTTTGAAAAATGATTTTGAAAGCAAGTAAAGAAAACAAGAAAATATTTTTCTTTCCTTTTTTATTTTATTTTTATTTTTATTTTTAGGGAATCACCCACCACGCATGCATATATACACAAATAAGAGGGTGAAGGAAAAAGAATGTCCCTACAAAACAAAGGTTAAGGCATAAATATATATACAACCCAAGCAAAGCAAGTAAAGCATGGCACACACAAAGATTAGAGTGTAGCCCACTTTTAAGATCATCCCCAGCGGAGTCGCCACTGTGAAAGCCCGCGCTCGAAAGCCGCACACGCCGAACATATGCGATGATATGTGATCGGTCGATGAAAGCGGTTTGGGTGGGTGACTCGTGATAATGAGCTTTTGGAAATGCGTTCGGTTCCCACACAATGGTTTCCTCTCGATGGAATCAAAACAGTCAAGAGTCGCCACCTTATTTTATTTTAGGAAAAACGAAGAAAAAACCCTTTTTTAGAGAAATTGGGTTCGGGGGCTAAGTTATGAGAAATAGAAGGGGTTAGGCACTCTACTCGCCCGTGATGGTCTCTAGTATGCATTCCACTTAGATTGATTTTATGCCTTTTATGCCTTGCTTTTATGTCCTAACAAAAATGGTGATTTAATATATGCTGAGGTCTTCCAATTCTAGGACTGTTTGCTTTAATTCACAAATGAGAGTCGGTTTGGGTGGACTCCCACTCGGTTTTGAAAATGATTTAGCATTCATATCCAGTAAAGGAGATCACAAATGGGGGTGATTAATATTTACAATGGTGAACAAAAAGGGAAACAAATCCCATATAAAAATGAATGTCCAAACTCCGTCCCCAAACATTTTAGGGACTGCTGCCCATCTTCCTTTCTTTTACCTATTCTTACACTTACTCAATCCATAAAGTAATTGTCAACAAAAGTTCCTAACACATAAGTAATCAACCATGATTTTTCCCTTGATTTTAGGAGCATCTTATGGTGTCCAAACAAAGCATGCAAGATAGAACTTTCAACACCCTGGTCTGACTGATAAGCATACATCCATAAAATATCCACTTTTTGAATCATGAAGATGGAGGAATAATGGAAAACACTAAACATGAAAGTTATTCCTAACATATCCCAGTTTATATCTGGAAAGTTTCAGATTCATCAAGAAAGTGTAAGTCACAGAAAACATCCCTGACATTTTCATGTCAGAGATGAACATGCACAGATCTGCAGATCAAGAGTCTAAACAAGAAATGAAAAGAACAGTCTTTGCTCACGGGAAAAAAATGTTATTGACATTCTAATTTATCTCTGTTTGTATAGAATAAAATCTATTTTGTGGTATAAAACCAAAAACTACGTTTACTATTCATAAACAGAGCAACAAGACAGAAAGGTGCAGATGGACAGTTTGCTGGAAGTCTACAAATGACATGAAGACACCCATGAAAACTCACTCAAATGAGAAGATATGAACATTAAACTTCGGGTGAACATGGATATATATGTGAACAACACAAAACCACAGCCACTTGAGTATTTAATCATGGTATATCATCATTTAGAGAGGACCACAAGAATGTCAACATTACATCTTTGAACACCAAATGGAGGTCTAGCCTAAAAAAGTGGATAGACCCCAAAATAAACTACATAATCATCTACATTTTAAACATATGAAGATTACAAGATAAGAAGATTACCTAGGTTGTGCTTCCTTTGCTTCCAAGGGAAGACTTTTTTGGTTGTTTTCTTAAGGTGTTTGCCTTGTGATTTGAATGAGTGTTTGAGTGAGTGTTTTGGCTTGTGTTTAGAGAGTGTTTTGTAGTGGTGCTATGGTGGTGTAGTGGTGGTTTAGTGACTGAGATTTGAGGGAGTTGTGGATTCTTCAGAGAGCAAAAGATGGCTGAATATGGAGAGTGTGTTGCTTGGCTCTCTTGTGGTGTGTTGTGTATGAAGTGTGTGTGAAGGTCTCCCTTTTAGGCCATTTTAGGGGGGGGGGGTTTGGAGGAGGAGGGAGGTGGTTTTTTGGTCCAAAATGCCCTCAAGGTAGGGGTAGAGGAGGGGGAGCCGGGATGTGATGATGGGGGGTGATAGGGGGTGATGGCCTAGGTTGAAAATGGGGGGAAAAGCTGAATATTCTAAGATATAGGGGTGCACGGCCGTGCAGCTTAAAGAGCTCGGCCGTGCACCAGCCTTGAAAGCCCAATCTTGATTTTTTCTTTTTATTTTCCTTGCACAATCACATGAAGCCATGTGGCAGTCTTGGGCTGGTCCAGGCGTGACCTTGTGCACAATTCCTTCAGCTCAGGCTTTCCGCTCCGCAACTGCTCCGTCATGCACGCTCCGGTGTCCCGTTTGTCCGCGGGTCCAACATGAAAGTTGCTCGGAATATTTTTCTAGTCTCGTCGGTATATGTGAAATATTTTCATAAGAAAGGAATGGAAATAATATATTTTTAATGCACAGAATAGACGGTAACGAGCAGTTCTAAAGGGTGCGGGCCCCGTTTCGGGTCCCGCAGCTCAAAAAATGAAGTACATGCATGTTTACTCGTTTTTTTGCTCTGATCATGAATTTGATGTCCGTTAATCCATTTGATGCACCGATAAGGCTCACGGCACTCCCGCATAGCCAAATCGAGGTTTCTATGTCAATTTTAGGGTTTAGACCGATTAAAAGGGGTTTGACAAGGGGTGCGAGATCGGGGTATCTATAGGTGGGGTGTCTACAGAGTCCCTCAGTGATGTGGATTACAAGGAAAAACACGTCGACGAAAGAATGTACACACCCGCCGAGGACATCACCAAGGAAAAAAAAAGCAAAGACTCGATGAAAGCAGGATTTGAAATTATGAGAGATAGGGTGCGCTCCCTGTGTGAGCGGTTTTGTTGATAGAGGAGGTGGCATGATTCGTTT
>JAOWBW010000043.1:2004555-2048615 GCA_026119855.1 Campanula takesimana | reverse complement strand
CCAGCAACCCAAAGACAATCCCTCAACACAATCCTTTACTCTACCACACAACACAATACTACTAAGTAGTTTCTACAACACAAAACAACATGCACCACCAAAATATCCATTAAATTGCATGTACAATCCTAAAGGGAAAAAGGGGGTAGTAACTCACATCTTCCAAGCTATAAATTGAAGATGAAGAATCTTGACTTGGCTATTCTTGATCTACTCTTCACAAGGAACAACAAATTGAACGTTTCTCTTGATTGGGTAAGAAATGGTGATGGATTTGGGGAATAAAATGGAGCTCTCTCTTTCATCCTCAAGCTCACCCAAGAACAACTAAGAAGAAGGGGAAAGTGAAATTGAGTAAATAAAAGCTGAGATTTTCTGTTAGGATTCATTGTTAGTACACCCACCTTTAATTTGATTGATCCATGCCACGTGTCTTTTTATGGACTTTAGGACCGCTTGTAATGATTGAGACCGCCAGCATGAAGCCCTTCAGTTTTCATCAAACTGCAGTTTGCATGTTTTATGAAACCGCCCATCAAGATCATTCTTCAAACCGCCCCTATGCTTGGTGAAACCGCAGAGCAGTTATTGAAGAGATAAAGATATGTCATTTATTCCTTAGACAAACATTCCCTTTTCACCGTAAAAGGATGTTGTTATGTCATGTCAAAATAACTCTAAGTTAACTTGGAGTTTCTGCAAGGAATGTCGGTTTGTCTATCAGTTTGAATTGTTTACCGTTAGTCCTTTCTACAACAAAGGACAAATGTCAGGTAGTGGTGCAACAACTACCTAGGACTACAAGACAAAACCAAGGACGAAAATGACAGCTCAACCAATGGGATTTCGACAGCACTGTACCCTTCAGATTTGATTCAAATCTTTACCCAACGGTCACAAGGGTGCTCTGCCTATAAATAGCCTCCATTATTCAACAATGAAGGTTGCTGAGCTTCAAGAGATTCATTCCCAAGTGTTCAAGTTTGCTCTGAAGATTCAAAACCCAGATATTCATATCTTCAAACCATCTCCATTGCAAACTCAGTTCTTCATCAAAGCTTCAAGCCTAACAACCGTTCATATTCAGCCTTTACACCAAAAGACTTTCATTTGCTCAAACCATCATTTAGATACTTAGAGCATTTGATTTCTTTTCACACACACACCCGATTTATATGATCACATAGATTATATACTTCGAAAACACCGGTTGTTATTATAGCTTAGGTTAGACTTATTGTTTAGAGTTTAGATTCATCTTGTAAAACCTCCTCTAAATTATACAAGTCTCATAGCTATTAGAAAATCCTAGACTAACCATCTAGGTAGAGGACGTAGTTCATTTAAGAACGAACCTCTTCAATTGTGTGTTTGATCTTTATTTTCTGTCTTGATATTTATCTTTCTTGTTTGTGGTCTTGAACTTGTTTCCATATACGAAATGACTTGAAAGATGAATTGTGTTTTCCTTTGAACTTTAAGTTTAACTATTCAGTTGCATCATAGTGTTTTCTCAACCCGAGTCAAACCTCCAAACTCTTTAACTACCTATTTGGCCAAACCGCAAACTCCGCTGTGCATTTTATCAGTTCGGTTCTTGTGCTTTGAACCGCAGAGTTGGCCCAAACTGATAAGTACTCGGCTGATTTTAAGGGTATTTCGAAAAAGTTTCGGACCGCTATTCACCTCCCCCCCCCCTCTAGCGGTTCTATACCCTTGTTGCCCTCTGGGACCAACAAGTGGTATCAGAGCTTATCCACCAAACTTGTTTTTACAAGCTTAACCGCTTGAGTGCTGATCCAATGGCAAACACAAACACCCATATGATGCAAACATCCAATTCGAATCACTTACCGATTCTGGATGAAGATAGTTTTATCATTTAGAAAGATAGGATGATGAAACACATGATTTCATGTGATCGTAGACTGTGGACCGCGGTTACTGATGGACCATATGTCCCTATGAAAGCTAATCCACGTGCAGGAACCGTAGGAGAAGAAGCTGAAGTTAAGAAGTTAGAAAGTGAATGGACTGATGCAGACCGCATCAATATGGATTTTTATGAAGAGCTATGTCCATGCTAGTGTCAGCTATTGACTTGAGGACTCATTCTAAGGTGCTTCACTGCAAAACCGCAAAGGCTACCTGGGATGCTATAGTTGACTTTCTGGAAGGAGATTCAGATACCAAGAAGAACCGCCTCTATCAACAGAGAAGACTCTTTGACTATTTTGTTAAAGATCCTAAGGAATCTCTTAGACAATGCTATGAGAGGTTTATTGATATTGTTAATGTGTGTTTTCTCTTGGACATGTCTATTCTAATACAGATTTGAACATAAGATTCATGCAAGCTCTGGTAGCAAATGGCTGATCAAAACTACTAACATTGAAGACAACAAGGACTTGAAGCTCTTGATCTTCGACACTTGTATGCCATGCTGAAGGTTTTTGAATTTAAGCTTGAAGAGGTCCATGAAACCGAAAGCAGATTTAAGACACTCTCTCTAGCTGCATTCAACAATACCTCATCTCCTGTCTACAATCCAGACCATCATCAAACCGCTCCTCACCTTGTCACGACCCGAAATCTAGGCACTGTTTTTATTAGTAATTAAATGATTTTTATTTAATTATTTGCTTATTTATTATTTAAATTATTATTTATTTAAATAGTTATGTGTACAATTTATGTGTTATAATATTTATGCCTAGCGTTTTATTTGGGTCCTTTGTGCTAGTGTAGATTTGTTGGGTCTTAATTGTTAGTAGGGAGTGTAGTGTTTGTGTGTAGTGTAGTGGAGGGGGCCTAAGTGTAACTCTTTTAAATTATTTCCCTACTCCCTCCCTACTCCTCCCCTTCTCCCTCTTACACTCCATCTCCCTCACTCTCTTCTCTCTCCCAGACAACTCTCCCTCTCTCTCATCCAAAAGGTAAGTTTCTTCCTCTTCCTTCTCTCTTCATTTACTCCTTCTTCCTCACATTATCATTCATTTCTTAAAACGTGAAACGTGTTTAGATCGTCGCTAGGAACGCGTAGAGTCAAAAAGAATTGAATTCCGTCAACTTTGAGAAAATTCAAGTAAGTACTTTTCCCCCATTTTAATGCTAAAATGTTCATATCATGTTTAGATGTTGTTTGATGTGTTACATTTGAAGTTTGGATGAGTTTCGAATTTGTTTGGAATTTATTTGGGTTTTTGATCAAAAATTGTGATTTTGGAATGTTGGGTTTGATTCTTTGTTTTGGGTTGATGAATGGTATATTGGAGTCCCCACCCTAGTTATAAATGGTTTTGGTACATTAGTACATGAGTTGGAAGTTGGGATTTTGGTTAAATGTGTTTTGGGTTGAAAATGGAAGAACCCCTGTTGTTCTTCCCGATTTCTGGCGATTCCGGCATATTGGGCGACCGCCCAAAATCGTATGGGCGACCGCGCATCTTTCTGAGAGCTTTTGTTCTTGTTTTGAGGCACTTGGGCGACCGCACAACCCACTTTGGGCGGCCGCACAGAAACCCCTGAAACTTTGCATTTTGTTAATTTGTGTGATTGAAGAACGTGCTTTGGTCTAAGTCTTGGGTGTCCTTTTAGTTGACCCTAGTGATCATTGTAGTACACTTTAGTGATAGAATTGGGTCCTTTGCGATCAAGGTTGTGTTTGAAATTCATTAACTGTTAATTGGGATTCTGGAGCACCTTTATTGTGCATTGTTTGTTCATTTCATCTTCTTGGTGATTAATTGGCATGATTCCCTACTTTGGAATCCTTTGTTGTTTATCGTGCTAGTATTCTATTACTTAGCCTTTACGTGAAAGCCCAGCTGGCATTGTGAGTGTTTCGGGCGATGCGAAATATTATGATGGCACAAGCCAAGTCCATTATGATGTTGACCATTGTTTTGCCCAATTATTACCCTCCTCCAGATTGGCCTTGGATGTGAGAAGAGCTAGCTCCTTTGTGTGCATTTTAGCTTCTTGGAGCATGACTTTGTGGCATGTCTCCCGTCCCTTGTGACACTTCTTTTATGGTTATTGGTTCCGGTACCGGGGTTTCTCTTCGGCTTTCATGCTATTATGAAGATGATGATTTGTTGATTATTGAAGCTGCGCAGCGATCCTTTATTTGGATGTTCCGGTGTGGAAAACCTTGGCTATATCCTTTGTTATGTGTTTATTTCCGCTGCTATCTGTTATATGATAAGTGCTATGTGCTATGTGATAATTATTATTGCTTATTGCTTCTTGCATCATAGCATGTCATGTAGTTGCATTAGTAACTTATTGAGATTTATCTCACCCCCTTTTCTTTTATCCTTGTTTTTCCTTAACCCCCCCCCCCCCCAGGTGCTAAGGATTAGTCTCGCTGATCACGAGAAAGAGGACGTCGAGGGTGGATCCGTTCTTTTGGGGAAAGTTGTATAGGTTGGTTTACATTATATCAATGTGTAACCTTTTGGGGATAATTGTACCAAACATTGACGTCATTAGGATTTTGTACATTTGTATTTTGTTGGGCATAAACTTGTGGAAGTTTATGATAGTTGTAATTGATTTTTATCAAACTTGATTATGTAAAACTTTGGATCTCTACCTTTTGGTATCAAATGAAATTTTTAACTTCAGTATTTCGAAGTTTTGGTTGTAGAGTCGACGTCCAGCTCGCGGTCCCGGGGTCCGGGGTCGCGACAGTTGGTATCAGAGCTATGGCATTAGCTCTATGTATAAGTCTAGGTGGATTAGTATGACCTAGGTGGGTAGTGGTGTGCGGAGTGATTAACGGTTGATGTTTTATGTAGGTAATTGCTCGCAATGTCTGGAAGAAGAAACAGAGGAGGTGCTAGTGGGGCACAGAATCAGAATGATACAAGGGATGAAGCCCGTGCCATGTTTCAAGGCATGTTTGAGGCGGCCATGAAGGCCATACATGATCAAGGTCCGAGGGTAGAGCAAGCACCACCTCGTTATGGATTGGAGCAATTTCTCAAACTTAAACCGGTTGAATTCAACGGGGAACCCGATGTTATGAAAGATGAGTTGTGGATTGAGTCTATGGAAAAGATTTATGAGGTATTTGGGTGTTCGGATGAGGATAAGGTCCGGTTTGCGGCTTACAAGCTTGAGGGAGCCGCCGAGCATTGGTGGAAGGGCGTTAAAGCTACTTGGGATGATACTCGCACGGTGTATGCGTGGGAGTTATTTGTGCGCAAATTCAAAGAGCATTTCATTCCGGTTGTTGATCAAAACCGAAAGGAGATCGAGCTACTCAACCTGGAGCAAGGTGTGTTGTCTATAGCATAATACTCGGCTAAGTTCATAGAATTAGCCCGATATTGTGACTATTTGGTGAGGACCGAGGAACAAAAGGCTATGAGATTCATTCGGGGATTGAAGACCTCCATCCGTACTCAACTGATTTCTCAACGGATTGTGACTTTCCAAGATGTGGTAGATCGAGCCTATCTTATAGAGCAAGATATTGGGGAGCATAAAAGGAAGACCGAGGTGGCTAACCCGAGTAAGCAAGGAGCGCAGAGCAAGTCACAACCAAGGATTGATAACCGAGGTAGCTTTGGGGGACAATCTCAGTCCCGAGGGCAACCGATCGCAAGGAACCCGGGTACCACTTCCGGGAACCAAGGGAACCAAGGGAGCCAAATTAGGAGGCTTTGTTCGTATTGTCAAAAGGAAGGTCATTCTGAAGACCGTTGTTGGAAGAAGCAAGGAAGGTGCACCAATTGTGGTCAAATGGGGCATTTTGCAAGAGATTGTACTAGAGGCAAGGGACAAGCATCCGGGTCAGGAGTTAGTATTGATCAGGGTCAGAAAAGGGATGCCGCCGGAAAGCCCAAGGTCCAAGGGAAAGTGTTTGCAATGAATCAACAACAAGCTACGATGATCCATCCGTTATTGGAGGTATTGTTTCTGTGTCTAATGTGAGCGCACGAGCGTTAGTAGATCCAGGATCATCTCATTCATACATTTCTGTGCAATTTGCTTCCATGTTAAATGCTGCATTCGAGTCTTTACCGTACGTGCTAGAGGTGTCGACCCCTATAGGAGAATGCTTGATTTCTGATCGAGTCTTTCGTGCTTGTGATGTGGTTATTTGTGGTCGAGTCCTTTGTGCGGATTTGGTAGTTCTTCCTATCCAAGACTTTGATGTCATTTTGGGTATGGATTGGTTGAGCAAGTTTCATGCGTCCGTTGATTGTCGTAAGAAAACTGTTACTTTTTCTATTCCCGATGTGCCTAAATTCGTGTTTGAGGCTAGTCCTCTGAGTAGGAAGGTTCGCTTAATTTCTTTTATGAAAGCGAGACGATTATTGCATAGTGGTTGTGAGGGGTATTTGGCTAGTGTTCTTGATACTAGGAAAGAATCCCCTAGTCTTGATAGTGTTCGGGTAGTTCGAGAGTTTCCCGATGTTTTCTCTACCGAGTATGAGATGCCTCCCGATCGTGAGATTGAGTTTTGTATAGATCTTTTGCCGGGTACGGCTCCGATTTCGAAGGCACCTTATAGGTTAGCTCCCGCTGAGTTGAAGGAATTAAAGGTTCAGTTGCAAGAGTTGCTTGTTAGAGGGTTTATCCGCCCTAGTGTTTCCCCGTGGGGAGCACCGGTTTTATTTGTGCGAAAGAAAGATGGTTCGTTGAGGTTGTGCATCGATTACCGGAAGTTGAATCAGGTTACGGTGAAGAATAAGTACCCTCTACCGCACATTGATGATTTATTTGATCAGCTTCAAGGGTCCGTTGTGTTTTCTAAGCTTGATTTGAGGAGTGGGTACCATCAGTTGAAAGTTCGATCGGAGGATATTCCGAAGACTGCTTTTCGCACTCGTTATGGTCATTATGAGTTCTTGGTTATGCCGTTTGGGTTGACTAACGCGCCGGCCGTGTTTATGGATTTGATGAACCGAGTTTTCCATCCCTACCTTGATTCGTTCGTGGTGGTTTTCATCGACGACATTCTCGTCTATTCTAAATCCCGAGAGGAGCACGAGCAGCACTTGAGGACAGTTTTATCCGTTCTTGCGAGGGAGAAATTATTTGCGAAGTTCAGTAAATGCGAATTTTGGCTCGAGAAGGTGTCATTTCTGGGCCATGTGATTTCTAAAGACGGGATTTCTGTGGATCCTTCAAAGATAGAGGCAATAGTGGATTGGAAGAGACCCAAGTCAGTGACCGAGGTTCGTAGTTTTCTTGGTTTAGCCGGGTATTACAGAAGGTTTATCGAAGGGTTTTCGAGGATTGCTACTCCGATGACGCAGTTGACCCGAAAGAACGTTCCGTTTTGTGGACCGAGAAATGTGACAAGAGTTTCGAGGAATTGAAGAAGAGGTTGACTACCGCACCGATCTTGACTTTGCCTAATGGGAGCGATGGCCTAGTGATTTACAGTGATGCTTCGAAAGAGGGTTTGGGTTGTGTGTTGATGCAGAATGGGAAAGTAATTGCGTATGCTTCGAGGAAGTTGACCCCGAGTGAGCAGAATTACCCGACTCATGATATGGAGTTGGCGGCGATAGTATTTGCGTTGCACAAGTGGAAGCACTACCTTTACGGGGCGAAGTTTGAGATTTTTACCGATCACAAGAGTTTGAAGTACCTTTTCTCCCAGAAAGAGTTGAACAACCGTCAGTGCCGATGGATGGAATTGTTGAAGGATTATGATTGTACGATTTCTTATCACCCGGGAAAGGCGAATGTGGTAGCCGATGCGATTAGTAGAAAGTCTTATGTGGCTTCGATGATGGTTCGAGAATGAAAAATGCTTGAGGATGTTCGAGATTGGTCTCCTCGTGAATCGAGACATGGGGCTATTTTTGCGAATATTAGGGTGTCTCCGACCCTAATTCAGAGGATAAAAGAGGCTCATAAAGAAGATCCCGAGTTGGTGAAGATAATGGGTAAATTGAAGGAAAAGAACTTCGAGGATTTTTCTTTGGGTTCGAGTGGAGTGTTGACTTTCCGTGGTCGTTTGTGTGTTCCGGATGTTGATGGAATTAAACAGAGAGTTCTTGATGAGGGTCACAAATCGAGGTATACTATTCATCCGGGTAGTACGAAGATGTATCAGGACTTGAAGCAACAATTTTGGTGGATTAATATGAAAAGGGAGATAGCGGAGTACGTTTCGAAGTGTTTAACGTGTCAGCAGGTCAAAGCCGAGCATCAGAGACCCGCGGGATTGCTTCAGCCGTTAGAGATTCCTGAGTGGAAATGGGAGCATGTGACTATGGATTTCGTTACGGGACTGCCTCGTACCCGTAGGAAGTATGACAGTGTTTGGGTAATAGTGGATAGATTGACCAAGAGCGCCCATTTCTTACCTATTGACATCAGATATTCGATGGAGAAGCTTGCGACCCTTTATATTGATGAGATTGTTAGATTGCATGGGGTTCCGGTTAGCATTGTGTCAGATCGAGACCCGATGTTTACTTCTAGATTCTGGAAGGCATTTCAGGAAGCTTTGGGTACAGATTTGCGATTCAGTACTGCTTTTCATCCTCAGACCGACGGTCAATCCGAGAGGACTATTCAGATTTTGGAGGATATGTTGCGAGCGTGTGCGATAGACTTTTCTGATTCTTGGGATTCGCACCTACCGTTAGTGGAATTCTCCTACAACAACAGTTATCAGGCTAGTATCGAGATGGCACCGTTTGAGGCCTTGTATGGAAGGAAATGTAGATCGCCTATTTGTTGGGATGAGGTTGGTGAATCGAAATTTTTGGGTATTGATTTGCTTCGGGAGTCGGTTGAGAAAGTTAAAGTTATCCGGGATAGATTGAAGACAGCCCAGAGTCGACATAAGAGCTATGCCGATAACCGAAGGCGAGATCTTAGTTTTCAGACCGGTGATTGGGTGTTTTTGAAAGTGTCTCCAAAGGTGGGTATTCGTAGGTTTGGGAAGAAAGGTAAATTGGCTCCGAGGTTTATTGGTCCGTTTGAGATTTTGGGAAAGGTTGGACTTCTAGCGTATCGTCTTGCGTTACCGCCATCTTTGGACCGATTGCACAACGTGTTCCACGTTTCTATGCTTCGGAAGTACGTTCATGATCTGTCTCACGTGTTACCGAGGATACCGGAGGATATTGAGCCCGATATGTCTTATGAGGAACGACCGGTTCGGATTCTTGATTCTAAAGTCCAAGAGTTGAGGAATAAGAGCATTGCGTTGGTTCGAGTTCTTTGGAGGAATCACAATATCGAGGAGTCGACGTGGGAGCTTCGTGATGAGATCGAGAGGAAATTTCCGTGGCTTTTTGTTTGAGGTGAGTCTCGTTAAAATTCGGGTCGAATTTTCTTTAAGGGGGAGTGAATGTCACGACCCGAAATCTAGGCTCTGTTTTTATTAGTAATTAAATGATTTTTATTTAATTATTTGCTTATTTATTTATTTAAATTATTATTTATTTAAATAGTTATGTGTGCAATTTATGTGTTATAATATTTATGCCTAGCGTTTTATTTGGGTCGTTTGTGCTAGTGTAGATTTGTTGGGTCTTAATTGTTAGTAGGGAGTGTAGTGTTTGTGTGTAGTGTAGTGGAGGGGGCCTAAGTGTAACTCTTTTAAATTATTTTCCTACTCCCTCCCTACTCCTCCCCTTCTCCCTCTTACACTCCATCTCCCTCACTCTCTTCTCTCTCCCAGACAACTCTCCCTCTCTCTCATCCAAAAGGTAAGTTTCTTCCTCTTCCTTCTCTCTTCATTTACTCCTTCTTCCTCACATTATCATTCATTTCTTAAAACGTGAAACGTGTTTAGATCGTCGCTAGGATCGCGTAGAGTCAAAAAGAATTGAATTCCGTCAACTTTGAGAAAATTCAAGTAAGTTACTTTTCCCCCATTTTAATGCTAAAATGTTCATATCATGTTTAGATGTTGTTTGATGTGTTACATTTGAAGTTTGGATGAGTTTCGAATTTGTTTGGAATTTATTTGGGTTTTTTATCAAAAATGGTGATTTTGGAATGTTGGGTTTGATTCTTTGTTTTGGGTTGATGAATGGTATATTGGAGTCCCCACCCTAGTTATAAATGGTTTTGGTACATTAGTACATGAGTTGGAAGTTGGGATTTTGGTTAAATGTGTTTTGGGTTGAAAATGGAAGAACCCCTGTTGTTCTTCCCGATTTCTGGCGATTCCGACATATTGGGCGACCGCCCAAAATCGTATGGGCGACCGCGCATCTTTCTGAGATCTTTTGTTCTTGTTTTGAGGCACTTTGGGCGACCGCACAACCCACTTTGGGCGGCCGCACAGAACCCCTGAAACTTTGCATTTTGTTAATTTGTGTGATTGAAGAACGTGCTTTGGTCTAAGTCTTGGGTGTCCTTTTAGTTGACCCTAGTGATCATTGTAGTACACTTTAGTGATAGAATTGGGTCCTTTGCGATCAAGGTTGTGTTTGAAATTCATTAATTGTTAATTGGGATTCTGGAGCACCTTTATTGTGCATTGTTTGTTCATTTCATCTTCTTGGTGATTAATTGGCATGATTCCCTACTTTGGAATCCTTTGTTGTTTATCGTGCTAGTATTCTATTACTTAGCCTTTACGTGAAAGCCCAGCTGGCATTGTGAGTGTTTCGGGCGATGCGAAATATTATGATGGCACAAGCCAAGTCCATTATGATGTTGACCATTGTTTTGCCCAATTATTACCCTCCTCCAGATTGGCCTTGGATGTGAGAAGAGCTAGCTCCTTTGTGTGTATTTTAGCTTCTTGGAGCATGACTTTGTGGCATGTCTCCCGTCCCTTGTGACACTTCTTTTATGGTTATTGGTTCCGGTACCGGGGTTTCTCTTCGGCTTTCATGCTATTATGAAGATGATGATTTGTTGATTATTGAAGCTGCGCAGCGATCCTTTATTTGGATGTTCCGGTGTGGAAAACCTTGGCTATATCCTTTGTTATGTGTTTATTTCCGCTGCTATCTGTTATATGATAAGTGCTATGTGCTATGTGATAATTATTATTGCTTATTGCTTCTTGCATCATAGCATGTCATGTAGTTGCATTAGTAACTTATTGAGATTTATCTCACCCCCTTTTCTTTTATCCTTGTTTTTCCTTAACCCCCCCCCCCCCAGGTGCTAAGGATTAGTCTCGCTGATCACGAGAAAGAGGACGTCGAGGGTGGATCCGTTCTTTTGGGGAAAGTTGTATAGGTTGGTTTACATTATATCAATGTGTAACCTTTTGGGGATAATTGTACCAAACATTGACGTCATTAGGATTTTGTACATTTGTATTTTGTTGGGCATAAACTTGTGGAAGTTTATGATAGTTGTAATTGATTTTTATCAAACTTGATTATGTAAAACTTTGGATCTCTACCTTTTGGTATCAAATGAAATTTTTAACTTCAGTATTTCGAAGTTTTGGTTGTAGAGTCGACGTCCAGCTCGCGGTCCCGGGGCCCGCGGGGTCCGGGGTCGCGACACACCTTCACTTGCAAACCGCTCCTCCTGACCAAAATGTTCCTAGATACAATCCTCAAACCGAACCTTCTGAGTATTACCAACAGTCTCACCAATCCTATCCTCAATCACATCAACCATATCCTCAATCTTATCAATCTTATCAGCAGTCTCATCAATCCTACACTCCTCCTCAAAGTTCTTATGCTCAGAGTGTAGGATCACAATCCTCAAGTTCTACTCAAGTTGATTTTGATGAAATGGATGATGAAGAATTTGCTTTGTATGTGAAGAAATATACCAAGTTCAGGAAAAACAATAGATCTCAATTTCCATCCAAAGGCCCAGCAAAGTTTGTCCCTCCAACCAGATTCAACAAAACTGCAGATCCCAAGACAAGGGATGACTTGGTTTGTTATAACTGCAGACAGCCAGGTCACTTTGCTTTAAGTTATCCCAAACCGCGTTATGAAGCCGCGCCAGCAAAGAAACCATTCAACAAGAAGTTCGTGAAAAGAAGAGGAATGGTAGCTGACCAAGGAGATCAACCGCTGACATGGATGGGTTCAGACTCAGATGAAAGTGATGATGAAGAAACTGCTAATCTCTGTCTCATGGGATTTGAAGAAAGAATTGAAATTGACGAAAGCCTTCCACTGCCAAATCAACAAATGAAGTCAGTTTCACCCAAGACTCCTGAGGCTAGATTAAGCAAAGCTCCTACAACACCAAACTACACTCCCGAGGTTCAAGCAGACCAAAGTCATGATGACCAGGTACTAGAACATGCTAATATTATATGTCAACAACACACTGTGCTTAAAAATGCATATAAACTAATGACTGCGGAACTTGAAGAATCCCAACGTGTATGTAAATCCCACAAGGAGGAAATTAAAAACCTCAAGCTCCAAATTGCTGGGATATCTACTATTGTGGATGAAAACCGCTATCTGAAGGACAAAACCGAGGTACTTCTCACCCAAATCCATGAGCTTACCGTACAAAGGGATGACCTTCAAAAAGTAACCGATGTATGGACTAAGTCTGGTGTCACCGTGGAACAAATCCTAAATTCACAAATTCCTACTTCGGATAAAAGTGGATTGGGGTTTAAAACCGATGATGGGTGTAAGTGTCCTTGTCTCTGTGCCGAAGGTGGTGTGAAACCTACTGAACAAACCAAAGAAATTCCTAAGGTTAATCATGCTGGTAAAAAGGGCTCAAAACAAGAAATTAAAAGGAAAAATTATTTCTTTGAGTACCCTAAAAACCAGACTGGGAGAGATTCAAAGTGGAAAGAGAAATCCATAGCGGCTGAGGCAACCAAGGAAGTATTGAGTGATGAAACCGCTCCTAGTCGGTTTAAGGAAATTCCTATCATTTTCCCTAAAGCCGCACCTAAGAGGAAGGTTGAGCTCAAGAAGGTAATCTTTGTTAAAGCCAAAACCGCTGACCCAGTAAAACATGAGAAACCGAAGGTCAGTAAAGGGTTTGTAAAACCGCAACCAAAACCTGGATTTATTCATTGTGCTATTTGTGCTGATTTTGGTCATAGTGCTGGTCATTGTCTTTTAAGGTTCACACCCAATGCCAAGGGACGTAAAAATCCTAAGGTCAAACAGGTGTGGGTCCCAAAAAGCTGCTAACCCTAGGACCCAAGGAATAAGGGGGACCAAAACCTTTCATGTTTACTTTTCAGATTTCATGTTTTATGGCTGGAACCGCTAAGAAGAAGAAGGATCTCTGGTATTTGGATAGTGGATGCTCACGACACATGACTGGAGATTCCAAACTACTCTGCAGTTTCATCCAAATGAAAGGTCCCCCAGTAGTGTTTGGTAATAACAAGAAAGGAGAAACAGTAGGATATGGAGCAATCAAACGAGGAAAGGTGACTATAGAAAATGTGTCACTAGTAGAAGGACTCAAGCACAACCTTCTCTCCATATCTCAGTTTTGTGACAAAGGAATGAACTGCATCTTCACATCAACTAGCTGTTATATCAAAGATGCTTCCTCTGGAGTCACTCTACAGACTGGCAACAGAACAGGTGATGTTTATATGATAGATTTAAGCAATATTGTTTCTATTGCTGACCTCTGTTTTGTAGCCAAAAATATAAGTGAAAGCAGCTGGTTATGGCATAAGCGGCTCAGCCACTTGAACTTCAAGTATCTAGCAAAACTGCACAGGGATGGTCTAGTAAAAGGACTACCCAAAGTGGCTGACCATCATGATGAAAAGTGTAAAGCATGCCAGCTTGGAAAGCAGCCCAAACATTCATTTCCTAGTAAAACCGCGCCTTCAACGAACCGCTGTTTGCAACTGCTGCATATGGATTTATTTGGACCTGTCCCAACCGCCAGTATAGGAGGAAACCGCTATACACTTGTGGTGGTTGATGATTATTCAAGATATACATGGGTGGAAATGATGGCCTCTAAAGATGATACTTATGGCATCGTAACCGCTCTCTTTAGACAGCTCCAAACTCAGAAATTGGATGACATTGTTGCCGTGCGTTCAGATAATGGAACCAAATTTACAAACAATGGTGTTGCCCAATATTGTGATGATCATGGAATTGATCATAACTTCTCTGCCGCTGGGGTTCCACAACAGAATGGAGTTGTAGAAAGAAAGAACAGGACTTTGATTGAAGCCGGGAAGACCATGATTGCAGAAGCAAAGCTTCCCAAATACTTCTGGGCCGAAGCTGTCAATACCGTATGTTTCACCCAGAACCGCTCCCTAATCATCAAAGTTCACAACAAGACTCCTTATGAATTGTGGAGAGGCAGATCACCCAACATTGCCTTCTTCAAAATATTTGGATGCAAATGCTACATCTTATACAATGGCAGAGAGCATCGAGGTAAATTTGATGCTAAGGCCGATGAAGGTATTTTTGTTGGTTATTCAAAACACTCTAAAGCTTTTCGTTGTTTCAATAAAACTTCATTAAAAATTGTAGAGTCAGTCCATGTTACATTTGATGAACATGATCTTCTTGAGCCACATATGGCTCCAAATGTTGCTGATGATTTTAGTGGTTTTGAGACAGGTACATCTTACCCTAATCATGCAACCGCAAATGACCAACCTACTCAAACCGCTCCATCAGGTTCTCCAGCCGCTCCAAACCAAACCGAAGGTGTTGCTGCAGAACCGCACTCTTTTGATCCCATTCAAACCGTTGATCCAGTTCCAAACATCACCTTCAATGAAGATTTCAATGAATATCAAGAAGAGCCTCCTCTGGAAAATCTTCAGGAAATAATGGTTCATGAAGACCTCCCTCCAGAAATCAATGAGCATAGAGACCATCCAACTACTAATGTTATAGGTCCTATCAGTTCTGGTGTTCAAACAAGAGGAAGCTTAACTCATAGAGATAACCACAGTTTGTTCTCAACCGCATTGTTATCTCAGATGGAACCAAAGAAGGTAGATGAAGCTCTAAGTGATCCAAGTTGGGTAGCTGCAATGCAAGAAGAGCTCAATCAGTTTGAAAGATGCAGAGTTTAGACTCTAGTTCCAAGGCCCCGAGATCACACTGTAATTGGAACAAAATGGGTATACAGAAATAAGATGGATGAAAATGGTACTATAACAAGAAACAAAGCAAGGTTGGTTGCTCAAGGTTATAGGCAAGAAGAAGGGATAGATTATGATGAAACCTTTGCCCCTGTAGCCAGACTTGAAGCCATTAGATTGTTCCTGGCCTATGCCTCCTTCAAGAAATTCAAGTTATATCAAATGGATGTGAAGAGTGCATTTCTGAATGGTGAACTACAAGAAGAAGTTTATGTAGCTCAACCGCCAGGATTTGAAGACAACAAATATCCTAATCATGTCTTCAAGCTCAAGAAGGCCTTGTATGGACTCAAACAAGCTCCAAGAGCATGGTATGACACTCTATTTAAATTTCTTATTGAACAAGACTTCTCAAGAGGTAAAATTGATACAACCCTATTTATTGCTAAAAACAAAGGTCATTCATTATTAGTTCAAATATACGTTGATGATATTATTTTCGGTTCTACTAATGAAACTATGTGTGTTAAGTTTGAGAAGCTCATGAAAGGTAAATTTGAGATGAGTATGATGGGAGAGTTGACATTCTTTCTTGGACTCCAAATCAAGCAATGTCATGATGGAATCTTTATCAACCAAGCCAAATATACCAAAGACTTGATCAAGAAATTTGGGCTTGAAACCGCTAAGCTAGTTGATACCCCAATGCAAAAGGCCTGCAGTTTGGATCGAGATGAACAAGGTAAGAAAGTGAATCAGACACTCTACCGAGGTATGATTGGCTCTCTTCTTTACTTAACTGCAAGTAGGCCAGATATAATGTTCAGTGTGTGTGTTTGTGCTAGATTTCAAGCTGACCCTAGAGAATCTCATCTTATAGCTGTTAAACGTATTATTAGATATTTATGTGGCTCTGTTAACCTTGGACTTTGGTACTCCAAAGAATCTTCATTTGATTTGTTAGGTTATTCAGATGCTGACTTTGCAGCATGTAAGATTGATAGAAAGAGCACTAGTGGTACATGTCAGTTCCTTGGATCTCGGCTTGTATCATGGTCTAGCAAGAAACAAGAAACGGTTTCAGTCTCAACCGCTGAAGCTGAATATATTGCGGCTGGAAGCTGTTGCTCTCAAATTCTCTGGATGAAACAGCAGTTGGAAGACTATGAAGTATTTGAGAAGAACTGCCCTATCTTCTGTGATAGTACTGCAGCAATATCAATCTCCAACAATCCAGTACAACACTCAAAAACCAAGCACATTGACATAAGATATCATTTCCTCAAAGATCATGTTGAAAAGAAGAACATTTTTCTAGCAAAGGTGGGAACCGACGATCAAATTGCAGATATTCTCACCAAACCGCTTGAAAATTCAAGGTTCTTTCATTTACGAGGAGAAATGGGTATGCTGGAACTTACTTAATATAATTCATGCCTATTTATTTTTTTGTTCTAATGATTTTTGTTAAGTATTTTGGCTCTATTAAGAAAATGCAAATAGCTTGCGGTTCAATAGACGAAACCGCAACAATAATGGTTCGGCTAAAGATTCCACTCAAACCGAAGAGTCAAGAAGAACAACTTCAGTTTGATCCAAACCGAACTGTTAAAGCATGGTTTCGGTTTTCTCTACTGAAACCGAAGACAGATCTGAGAGATATCGGTTTCATCAAAACCGAGAATGAGGAAAAGGTAAGTCGGTTTACTCAAACCGCTCAGGTATAAAATTGTATTTTAGTCCCTACTTTATGTCACTTCATTCTTTAAGGACCTTCTTGCAATTATCTCTGCCGCATTGAATGCAAATCGACAGGTACGCTGACGGTTAAGTTTCCTTCCGCCGTAAAGGTCGCTCCACTACCCGAGGTGGTTAATTGAGTATAAAAGACAAACCATTTTTCAATTTAACTTCTTACTCTTTTTAGCAAAAACCTTCTCTCTCTACTGCTCGTACTCTTCCCTCTCTCTGTTCTCACTAAATTTTCTTACTTAAACAAAAAAAATTTAAATGGCACCAAAGAAATCAATTGATCTTGCTTCTACTTCTACATCTTCCAAACCATTGAAGCCTGATATGGTATGAATTTCTGAACCCTAACTTAGTATATTTCATTTGTCTGCCATTGTTGAAGCTTAAAAGCTTGTTCATCTTCCTTTGATCATTTTATGCTTTTTCTTCAAATTATCGGTTGATTTGTACTCGCATTTACTTATATATACTGTTTGATTACTTTGTTTTGAGATTTGTGTTCAATTTTTGAGCAAAATCGTTTTTGGGGTTATTTGGTGTTCTTGCGAAATTTTGCAGATTCTGGGTTCATGTGTTGTTATTTGTCTTAGTTTATTTAGAACTTTGTTAGAATCTGCCCTTTGTGATCATTTTGGTATAATTTTTTCATATTTTGGTTAAGATTTTGTTTTGCATATTCATACTCTGTTCTTCGTGTTCTTCGTGCATTCAAACTATTTTTCAAAATTTTCCCTCTTTGATCCGTTTTATCTTTACGGTTCACTCATTTTTTATTTTTACATTTTTACCCTTACTCTCTTTGAACAACATGTTTTCATTGTTAGGATTCCTTGTTATAGTTTGTAAGACTTAATCAAACCGCGGTTTGCTTAAGGACTCAAACTATCATTCTTTAAGCTATCTCTGACTTAGAATATTTTTCAGGATCCTTCAAACTTTGTACCCGGTTCTAGGATACTAGAGGAGGAAATTAAACAAGATGCAGTTGTAAGGAAGCTCCTCAAACTGCTGAGTGATGCAAAGCTGCTCCCTCTGTTCCTTATGGATGAACCGCAGTTTGTTACAATCATCTGCGCTGAATTCTTTGAGAATGGGATCTCCACAAATTCTGCCTTGCTGGATGTAAGAGGAGAACCGATAAGGGATCTAGAAACCGGAGAAGTAAAATTTGAAGATGCTATCAAGTCCACCGTCTGTGGAAAAGAAGTGATCCTAACCGCTTCCAAGATCGCAGTTCTAGCTGGTCTTGAGAACTCTGGAGTTATGGGGATCAAACCGGAACTTCTGAGCAATACTACAATGGAGTTAATTGGAGTTAATTCTTTCTCCACCAAGAATTCCTCCAAAAAGGACTTTGGAGAGGTGATGACTCATCTATGTGAATTGGTTGATTCTGGAGTCATGTGCAAGAATGGAAACCACAATGACTTTACAAGTGAACAGTATGCTTACTGTGTGGCCATTCTTAAAGGGAAGAAACTGCACTGGCCCAAGGTTGTGATGAAGGAGATCATCAATGCCCTAAACCGCCTCCATGCTGCTAAAGCCGCTGGAAAATCCAAGATCAGAACTCATTGCAGGTTGCTGACTAAGTTCCTGCACCAAGATACTGACATTTTCAAGTTCTCTGCTGACAACAAGGACTATTGGTTGGATCCAATTGAGAAATATATCTTTGGATTATCAAAACTTGATGCCTTCAGAACCGCATTTGGATGGCGGTATGCTCAAACAGTTTGGAATGAGGACCCTCTTCCTGAAGCCGAACGTGGACCATTTCCTGAGGCTCGGCTCAACAAATCTGGGAAACCGTATGCTGGTGCCATTGCTGATCAGGCCCATGCTACGATCCTAAGGAATGAAGGTCAAACTGCTACTTTAAACCGATTGGGGTTAAGTCAGTTAGCTCAGACCGCGGTACAGGCTGAGGGGGAGTCTGCGGTTGAGGGGGAGCCTGCAGTTCGGTCTAAACCTGCGGCTCGTCCCAAGGAAACCGCTGCTCCAAGGAAGAGAAAGGGAACCGCTCAAATCCCTTCAATCATAACAAAAGCAGACTTATCCAAACCGCCTCCTAAACCCTCATCAAAACAGTCATCAAAACCTTCATCTTCTTCAACCTCTTTTCCCCCTATCAGACTATCTCCTACCCTCTCCAAGCCTATCACTTCTAAACCCTCAATTCCCAAACCTCAAATTAAACCTCTCTTTCCATTACATCAAAATGTGGAGAAATCAAGTAACTTTGCTATGGATGCCGCCTCTCTCAAAGCTGCCAAAGCCAAAACCATTCCAGAACTCATTCCTTCACCTCATCTTTTCCTTTCTATCTCCTCTCCTCCTAAACCTTCAACTTCTAAACCGTCCTCTGTTCAATTCTCTGAAGAACAGTTGGCTGAAATTTACAAAGCCTTCCCTCAAACCGATCCTGAGCAGACCGAAGTGTCTGAGGCTGCGGTTCTAGTTGAACAAACCGATGTATCTACAATTGCAGTTCAGCCTGAGCAAACCGATGAGTTTGAGGCTGCAGTATTGCCTGAGCAGACTGATGTGTCTGAGGCACTTGGTGAACCTGAGCAAGATGTTGAAATTCTTGAGGTTCAACCGCCAAAGAAGAAAAGAAAGTTGATAAAGAAATATGAGTTTGTGGAGCATTGGCAGTCTAGGCCACCGGGTGCAGTTGACTTCAGTGAGGCTCATGACAAAAGGGATCATTCACCTCTTGAAGTAGGGATGGCCAAAACCGGTTCCGGGCCCGGTTCCGCAAAAGGGTGACCCTTAACCGGCCCGCGCTTAACCCGGTTCCGGTTCCGATTTGGCACAATCCGGTTCCGGTTCGGTCCGATTCCGGTCCGGTTCCGGTCCCCCCCTCCCCCTTTAAAATTATTGAAAAACAAGGGATTTTCGGTACGGTTCCGGTTCCGGTTCTGGTCCGGTTCGGCATATATGTGACCCTGAACCGGCCCGTATGCCTTGCGGTTCCGGTTCGTCCGGTTTCGGTTTCCTCCCCGGTTTGCTCCGGTTCCTGGCTTTTCCGGGCCGGTTCCGGTCCGGTTTTCTGGTTCCGGTTCGGTTTGGCCATCCCTATCTTGAAGGTCCATTTGCAAAAGAATTAAGAGAAAGAGCTGAGATGAGAAAGGCAGGTATTGACCCAATGATGGTTGAGGTCTCCCCTCCTTCACTTAAAAGAAAACTGGACTTTGATTCACCAGAACATACTCCATCTTCATCTCCTGATTTACCTTATGCTCCAACTCCGGTTTTTCTATCTACTTCTTTGTCGGTTCAACCACTGCCTCTTCCTTCAGTTCAACCGCTGGCTATTACTCAAGCTCAACCTCTCTCTCAGCCGCCAGTTCAGCTATCTCCACGGACATCGGTTTCAATCATAAAACCGAAGACAAAGAAAAGAAGAAATGCTGCTGACTTAGCAAGATATCTGAAGCGGTTCAAGACTGAAACCTCTAGGGAAAGAAGGGCTGGAGCCCATGCTCGTGCCGCCGCCAAAGCCGAAGACAGATTCTTGAAGGCCGACCGCCTTAATCCTTATGCTATTTTCCCCAAGGATGAGATGGAAGCCACAGTTGAGAAGATAATTCTTTCAGTTGCAGAACAATTGATGGGAGAGATTGCCTATCAGGTACTCATGGATCCCACTATTGCCTCCCAATTCTTTCTATTCTTTAATTGTCTTTGCATTCCCAATCTCTATAGAATATTCATTGTGCCTTCTCCTTCCATCTTTCTCTATGATGACTATATGAGATATGATGTTCCTCCTCCTTCTCCTCCTCAAACCGAAATTATTCCTTATTATTTTTCCCTTCCTTTTGATCCCATAGAATTTGAAACCGCCATTAGGGTTTCTATGGGTGAAACTTTAGAAGAGGCACACATTCTTTTAAAAGGTAAAACCAAAATGCCTTCTTCATCCCATCAGTCTGATGATGCCATCCCAATTTCTGATGATGATACTTCTAGTGATGAGCACATCCCTGACTACACTCCTTCTGATGAACCTCCCTCTTCAATTCCTTCCTATCCAATTCTACCCCTTCATGCTACAACCGCAGATTTAATAGATGCAGTTAGGAATATTCAAGTTCATCAGCAAACCGCCACTTCTTGGTTTGACACTCATCTCCTCACTTTACAAACTGATCTTGATGCCATTAAGGGGGAGAGAGTAAATTAGAGATTTGATGATAGATCAAGACAACAACAACTGGATGAGAGATTGAACTTCATTTTGGAAAATCAACTGGCTCTTCAAGATCTTGTCAGAACCAACAATGATCTTTGCAACTTAAAGTTTCAAGCCGTTGATGCATCACTTCAATCTGTTATTGAGAAACTTGACATTCTGGCCCAGCATGCGCTTGATTCTTCTGAGCTTATCTTGCATAGAACCGGGAAACTTGTCAAGCAAGCCGCTGCAATTGAATTAAAGATTGATGAACCGACTGAAGTTCGGCTTCATGCAGCTGACTTTGTTTTTGAAACCGCCCGTGGCTCCGGTTCTAGGAATTTTGATCAAACCGCCCCTGCTGTTGATGCTCAAGTTGCAGAAGAACAAGCTGCTCAAGACGCTCAAACCGTTCAGAACCAAACCACAGATGATGATGCTGCTGCTGCAAGGGGTTCTGTTGCAGATGAAGTAGACTAGATTTCATTTCTTAGTCTTTCTTTTTGATGTCTCTTGTAATTCATGCATTGTAAGTTACTATCCTTTATGATTGAATTATAATGAGAATGACTGCATAGCATTCTGTTTCCAAAACTTTGTTTATTCAAACTGCTTGTTTGTGAAACAATGCTTGCATTTCTTAAAACCTCATGCACTACATTCATCATGAAAATACTTTTAAGTGCATTGTGTTTTAAACATTCAGTTTAAACATGCATTTCTAATCCTCAAAGTCATATCATTTTATATGAATCTGAATGTATTTCTTTTCTATCTTTTCATCATTTCCTTTGTTTTTGATAGATTAGAAATCTATGATCTAGCATAGTGTGTGCATTGACTTGGGACATGCAATTTCATGAAATTTATTTCGGACATGTTCTTACCAAGTACAATGTTTTGCTATTATCATAGTGTGGTAATGACATCAATCAAATATGGGGAGATTGTTAGGATTCATTGTTAGTACGCCCACCTTTAATTTGATTGATCCATGCCACGTGTCTTTTTATGGACTTTAGGACCGCATGTAATGATTGAGACCGCCAGCATGAAGCCCTTCAGTTTTCATCAAACTGCAGTTTGCATGTTTTATGAAACCGCCCATCAAGATCATTCTTCAAACCGCCCCTATGCTTGGTGAAACCGCAGAGAAGTTATTGAAGAGATAAAGATATGTCATTTATTCCTTAGACAAACATTCCCTTTTTCACCGTAAAAGGATGTTGTTATGTCATGTCAAAATAACTCTAAGTTAACTTGGAGTTTCTGTAAGGAATGTCGGTTTGTCTATCAGTTTGAATTGTTTACCGTTAGTCCTTTCTACAACAAAGGACAAATGTCAGGTAGTGGTGCAACAACTACCTAGGACTACAAGACAAAACCAAGGACGAAAATGACAGCTCAACCAATGGGATTTCGACAGCACTGTACCCTTCAGATTTGATTCAAATCTTTACCCAACGGTCACAAGGGTGCTCTGCCTATAAATAGCCTCCATTATTCAACAATGAAGGTTGCTGAGCTTCAAGAGATTCATTCTCAAGTGTTCAAGTTTGCTTTGAAGATTCAAACCCAGATATTCATATCTTCAAACCATCTCCATTGCAAACTCAGTTCTTCATCAAAGCTTCAAGCCTAACAACCGTTCATATTCAGCCTTTACACCAAAAGACTTTCATTTGCTCAACCATCATTTAGATACTTAGAGCATTTGATTTCTTTTCATACACACACCCGATTTATATGATCACATAGATTATATACTTCGAAAACACCGGTTGTTATTATAGGTTAGGTTAGACTTATTGTTTAGAGTTTAGATTCATCTTGTAAAACCTCCTCTAAATTAATAGAAGTCTCATAGCTATTAGAAAATCCTAGACTAACCATCTAGGTAGAGGACGTAGTTCATTTAAGAACGAACCTCTTCAATTTGTGTGTTTGATCTTTATTTTCTGTCTTGATATTTATCTTTCTTGTTTGTGGTCTTGAACTTGTTTCCATATACGAAATGACTTGAAAGATGAATTGTGTTTTCCTTTGAACTTTAAGTTTAACTATTCAGTTGCATCATATTGTTTTCTCAACCCGAGTCAAACCTCCCAACTATTTAACTAACCTATTTGGCCAAACCGCAAACTCCGCTGTGCATTTTATCAGTTCGGTTCTTGTGCTTTGAACCGCAGTTGGCCAAACTGATAAGTACTCAGTTGATTTTAAGGGTATTTTCGAAAAAGTTTCGGACCGCTATTCACCCCCCCCCCTCTAGCGGTTCTATACCCTTGTTGCCCTCTGGGACCAACATTTTCCACCCAAACTATCCCAACAAAAGCCATACTAGCCCCTCAACAAAGATTAGGCACAAAATAACCCTTGAACTAATATTTACACTAAGGCTCCCTTAGATTCTAACTTAATTAAGAACACCCTAACAATGCTAGACTCATTTCTAAATGAACTAACTAGCACATATGTATCAAATAAATAATAAGATGCAAGAAAATATAATGCACACAATTACAAATTTATGACTAAAATAGGGCCCGGATTTGGGGTCGTGACAAAAAAAGAGTAATTATTCAATTGTGAAGAATTAATACTCCTAACCCGGAAAAAAAAAAAAAAAAAAAAAACAACAACAAATGTGAGGTGTAGTGTTAAATATATAATAGTCTACTAAGGAAACAAGTAAAAACCTTGGCATAGTGGTTAGATGACTTAGTTAAGACTAAGAGGTCTTGGGTTCAAACCCTCCCAAGAGGAAATAATTTTTAATTATAATACTAGGGATTGCAGATGGTTGTGGCGGCAGTGGGTGAGGTCCGGCGGTGGTGGTGGCCGGCCGCGATCAGTGGCTGCTCGCCGGTGTTGGTCGGTGGCGGATTGTGGTGGTGTCCGGTGGCTCGACTGTGGTGGTGGCCGGTGGTGGTGGCCGGCGGCGGGTGGTGGTGGTCAAATGTAAATGTGGCAGTCAAAATGGTCAAAAGTTAGAGGTGTAGGAGGAATTTATTTGGGCTGGGGGTATTTTTGTCATTTAAAAGGTACAATGGACTTATTGGTAAAATTGATTTGAACCTAAGGACCCTAAGGTAGAATTTGAAATGTTGTGTTTTTATTGGTAAATACCACATTCCTCCAGGGACTTATTGGTAAAAATCCCATGTTTTAATATATTTATATTCAACCAACCCCACCATGTAAACCCACTCATTCTCTCTCTTCATTTTCCACAACTCATTTTATTCAACCAACACTAATATTTACCTCACTCATTCTCTCTTTCTTCATTTTCTACCACACATTCACTACTTTTCTCTTAACTATTGTGCCCACTCCTTTAGTCCTACTTATGCTAAGACGGGAGAAATATGTATTAATTATATTTTTTAATATGTTTGAAGAAGCGTAAAACGATGTGTATTTTAAAACCGAGAGAGAGGGTGTACAAATCAAATAAAAAATTGTACTATCCACTTATCTTGCCATACTGCCATAGTGTCATTAATGCATTCATAAGTGCATGATCATTTTCTGACTTCAGCTGCTTACATTAAACTCACTGCACTAAATTTAGGGGCCAACCCGAAATAGTACAGCTACATCAAGATGGTCCATGTGATTTTTTTTTATTTTTTTTATACCTTAAGTGCGCTCCCGAGTTTTTAAAATGAGAGAAAGGAAAGGAATGGAGCGGAAATGTGATATATTTTCTTTCCTAAGGTTGCTCCAAAGATTTTTTTAAGAAGAAAATAAAAGGAAGGGAAATGAAAATTAATAAGATTTTCTCTCCTACACAATCCTCCCAAAAGTGGGAGGAATTGGAAGGAAAGAAACTTTTATAAACAAACTTTTATGATCAACTTATATTGCTATTCAAATATAACCTTCTATTTCTTTCATTAAGGGTATAATAGTAATTCAAAGTATTTTATTTCCCTTTCTTTCAAAAACTAAGGAGCACCCCCATAAGAAATCTCATTCCTCCCCTCCCCTTCCTTCCCCTCCCTTTCCTTTCTCTCCATTAAAAACTCAGGAGCGGACCTTAATATTTGCTCATGACGCAAACATAACTCTTTTTTTCATGAATATGAATATTTATTTAGAGTTTGTCTCTTGTAAAACGCGTTTTTCTTAAAGGTTAGGAAAAACGTGTTTTTCAAAATCATCCGACAGTCCTCAACACACTAAATGTACATTCGCAACACAGCAACTAGACATCCTAAAACATTGTCACTGGCTATCTATTTAAACTTCTGTTCCTCTAAAAAAAATCAGAAAAAAACTCCTGACTATCACTTTCAAAGGTTCTGGCTACCACTTTCAAATGTTCTGGCTATCAATCTCATATCCAGAAGGCTTTATATTGATATACAGAAGGATTTATATTGATATCCAGGACCCTTCTGGCTATCACTTTCAAAGGTTCTGGCTATCAATCTCATATCCAGAAGGCTTTATATTGATATCCAGAACCCTTCTGGCTATCACTTTCAAAGGTTCTGGCTCTCACTTTCAAAAGTTTTGGCTATCAATATCATATCCAGAAGTTTTTATAATTATATCCAGAACCGTTGAGAAGTTATGATTATTTACAAAAATGCCACCGCGTTTTTTTTTAAAACACATTTTTCCTAAGCGTTTGGAAAAACGCGTTTTTCCCAAGATTTTGCGATTATTTATGTCGATAATATCCCTGTAAGATCCTTTCCATTATTAAAATAAATATAGTAATTTAATTTTATATGCCAAAATAATTAGATTCTAAATATAGAATGTTATATAAAACTAAAAAAAAAGAGGCTTTGAAATCCTTCATTTATAATTGAAAACTCGATTTCAATGCTTAAAAGACGATTTCAATGTTATAAGAACTAATTCTTTTCCGAGTGTTATGAAAATCCAACTCAATTAATTGACTATGAAATTTTGAATGGGTCTTGAATATTTTTTTTTTTTTTTGACACAATTCATTCTTCTCACCTTAAAACATAAGTGGACTATTATTTTAATTTTTTATTTTTATAATTAGTGTAATTTGAACTTAGTATAAGCAAGTAAGATATGGTTCATAAAATACTAATCTGCTAAATGATGGAGTAGTAGTCCCTTCGGGGACATCCGATAAAATCATGGAGTAGTATTTTGGAGAGCGTAGAATAACAATGGTACATATTACTCCCTCCGTCTTAAAATAGATGTCGTTTAGAAAGAATGGTGGATCAGGTGCCATTTAAAAGTTGATAATTACTGAAAGTTTAGATAGCTAGAAAGATCAACCAAACAGAGACGTGGTGTGAGACTTAGTGAGAACACACACCCAGTTACACCACAACACACACAGCGGAATGTAAAAAGACAATAGATAGAAAATAACACTTATCTTCAGTAATGAACTGAAGACAATAAAACTCTTCTTATAAGAAATAGATATGACAGTGTTTACAGTAAGGATTCTTAAGAGAAGAACTAAACCACTCAAGAATACAACCTCACAACAAATTGTATTCTACTAAACACTAAAACACACAAAACTTGATTCTTAGAGAAGCGAGTTCTAAAACCCCGAATAATTGTCTACATCAATAGCTGGTCTTGGTATATATACACGGCAAGAACCCTTAATTGATTTGTCAATCAATATCTCGAAGATCTTGAGATAAACATCAACAAGATCCTTTCCTTATGTGAGCCAATTATGAGATCCCTACAAAAACTATAAAGATATACACTACACAACCTAATTAATAGGTTAGTAAATAAAACATAAAGAAAGTAACAAATCTAAACTAGAAATTAATAAATAAAACTAAGTGATTAAACATGTGTGCCAAGCCACACTTTCAATCTCCCCCTGATTTGTTGCTTTCTGGTCAAAAACAACATACCAAGACGGAGATAAAATCAAAAGAGAAAAAAAATACCACCACGGAACTATTCTGCACTTCTATCATCATGACTTCCACTTGCACCTTCACGATATCCAATTCCTTGCTGATTCAAATTTTCCCAACGAAACCCTTCGTGAGCGACATCTTTGAAAACACTACTTCCTCCAGCAGCAGCAGCATCCACTCCCACTTTTTGACCAGAAATCCGACCCTTTTCAGCAAGCAATCTGTTTCTCCTGGCAGAGAGCTCTTGAAACTTCACCTTGTACTCTAGCATAGTCTTTTCTAAAAATGCAATTTCTTCATCATAGATAACAGCTTGATCAGTTGGTGGGGATGGAGGTAAGTTCACACTGTCATCCACATCAGCAATGTCATCGCGCTCTTCATGCTTATCTTCCTCATATTCAATGGGAATATCAATCAATATGTAAGCATGCGAAGTAACAGGCTTTATTCCCATAGCATCAGCCTTAACACCAGAAAGATCCTTCTCCACTAGTTCAACTCCTTGCTCCAGACACATAGATGAAATGAGACATGGGAATGGCAATGCCCAGGGCAGCACTTTTTCTGCAAATTGAGTCACACTCCCAAAGACCACTTCTCCAAGATTAAACCCCTCCCTCTTAACAACCCTGTAGATAAGTTCTGCATTAGGAATTGTAACGGTGGAAGCATTTGAAGAGGGTCTCCAGTTGTACGTGGACAATTTAAACAGGTATCCATATAGACTAGTGAGAGAGGTGATCTGGATCCCTTTCTTCCATTTTGAGAGCAAACCATTTGAAATGGTTGAGGCAAGGAGATCAGTATGGACTGAACTTTGAGGACCAATGGGAGGAGGAGAGGACAGGAATCTATTGATCTCAGCCACAGAAAATTTAACATGTTTTCCCCTCACATACACAAGACCACTCCTTTCAGATCTAGGATCTTTGATGTCAAGGGTCAAGTTTGCATAGAACTCAGAAACAATGCATGGGTAGTACACAGTGGGGAATGTCACAGAATTGTAAAGATTAAGATCTTTCAAAAGCTTATCCAAATTTATTGTGTCAAACCCAATATCTCTAACTCTTTCAGCCACAACCTTCTTTTCAGAAAACGATTTTCCCCTATCCCTAGCTTCAGGAGTAAGATAGAAGAGATCAAATGGATCACTTACAGAGGAGTGGACAGTTTTTCTTCTTGTGGAACGCCTAGACACAGGCGTGGAACTGGGAGGTGCATTCCTTTTCTTTGAGCTTCTGGTTCTAGGTGTGATAGCTGGTGTGATCACATCTTCCATCTCATCAGCTTTAAGCCCCTCCAATTCATCCTTGCCCAATTTGAATGTAGAATCTGATTCTTCTGAGTCATCAGATTCAGTTTCATCTTCCTGATCCTCCTCTTCTTCCTCCATTATTTGTTTTCCCTTTTTCAGGGCTATCTGTTCATCCAGCAACTGTTTGAGAGGGATGTTGTCTTCCTCTTCTTCATCATCAAGACCTTCAGCCTCCTCAACTCTGCCTTCTTCTTAGAAGACAGAGAAGAATAGAAAAAAATCAAGAGAGAGTAAGTGAGATAAGAGATGAGATAGCAAGGATATTTATACCGACTCACATCACGCATCAATTCAACCTAGACTCCTAGGGAGAGGAGAGTACACACAGGATTAATAACTTGGCAGAGGGCCCCACGGAGAGAAACTAGGTAGACTCACAAACAAACTCTCCGAAATAAATAGATGGAAAGGATAATGATTATCAAAAAACAAGATTTCACAAATATTTTGAGAATAATTATTATACCATAGATACATAAAAAAATCCCGAAAAATTATACTCCCCCTAAATACATAGCCAATAAAACGCAGTTTATTCATGGATTTCATGGAGCAGAATATTACAAGTATGAAGCACGAGAAGAACACAGAATTAATTAGATGAGATATTCACAATGGTAGGGACGACTCAAGAAAGAAAAAAATAATAATAAAAAATATGTAAGTGAAGTGTACAACTCAGATTAGTGTGACTTGGGATGAATTCACACCCGGGGACTCAACTTATCCAAGAACTTCAATGAACATTACTCCCAATCTGCTCAGCCTCTAGAATGCACCCACCCCTTTTTTAATTGTGGGAAATGAAATTGTGGGTAGCTTTCACTCTACATTAAAACCAAAGATAGCCCTTTCTCTTTCAAACGGTCGTATCAAATTCGAGGCACACTTTGTTTATGTGTGAGTTCGTTTGATCACATTCGGATTGGCTGCATACAATGGTGGAGCAACTGTTTCCCAAGAAGGCATCCACTGAGAGATAAATTGAAGGCTTTTGCCATATAACCACAGAGAGAGTTCACAGTTCAAGGACCAGTCAAGTCAAGGGAGTGGATCAAGTGATCACTCTGAGATGTACAGTGCACAAATACAATGCAATTTTATTTTTTTATTTTTTTTTCAAAATAAAAGGAATACTACAAGTGTGACACCTGGTGTGATCAAACAGGGGATCACACCATCATATGATGCAAAGTCCAAGAGACTTCCTTAGGGAGGAAAATCTTGAAAGTCTAGGGCCTTTGTGAAAATATCAGCCAATTGATTCTCTGTTCTTACAGGTTCTAGGCTAACAATTTTCTGTTCAACCAAATCTCGAATAAAGTGATGTCTAATGTCTATGTGTTTAGTTCTTGAATGTTGGACAGGATTTTTTGCAATATCCATCGCACTCAAATTATCACAAAAGACAGTAAGAATCTCACTTTTCAACCCATAGTCCTTAATCATCTGATTCATCCAGAGGAGTTATGTGCAACAGCTACCTACAGCAACATACTCTGATTCAGCAGTGGACAACGACACACAGTTCTGCTTTCTACTGAACCAGGAAACAAGGTTGTTGCCAAGATAAAAACACCCTCCAGTTGTACTCTTCCTATCATCAGAATTTCCAGCCCAGTCTGAGTCACTGAAGCCTACCAAATTTGTGTTGGTTTCTCTAGTGTAACTAACCCCCAAATTCATTGTCCCACTTACATACCTAATGATCCTTTTAACAGCAGTTAAGTGACTCATCTTTGGGTTGGCTTGGTACCTAGCACAAAGGCACACACTGAACATGATGTCAGGACGACTTGCAGCCAAATACAACAAGCTCCCAATCATACTTCTAAAGAGTGTTGGGTCAACATTCTCCCCATCTTCATCAATACTCAACTTTTGGGATGATCCCATAGGAGTTTTTTGATGAGAAGCCTTCTCAAGACCAAACTTTTTCACTAAGTTCTTGGTATACTTGCTTTCAGAGATGAACATTCCTTCTCTACTTTGCTTTATTTGAAGTTCAAGAAAATAGTTTAACTCACCAACCATGCTCATTTCAAATGTGGATGTCATGCTTTTGACAAAGTAGTCAAGCATGATCTTAGAAGATGACCCAAAGACAATGTCATCCACATATATTTGAGCAACAAGAATTTCTCCTTTCTCTCTTAAGATAAACAAGGTTTTGTCTACCTCACCTCTCTTAAACCCCATTTGGATGAGATGCTCAGTTAGTCTCCCATACCAAGCTCTAGGGGCTTGCTTGAGACCATACAAGGCCTTTTTCAATCTGAACACATGACTGGGAAACTGAGGATCTACAAAGCCCTTAGGTTGTTCAACATAGGCTTCCTCATTAAGCACTCCATTTAGAAAGGCACTTTTCACATCCATTTGGTGTAAAGTGATGCCTAAGTAGCAAGAGATAGCAAGAAGAAGCCTAATGGACTCTATCCTAGCAACTGGGGCAAAAGTTTATTCAAAATCAATCCCCTCAATCTGAGTGTACCCCTGAGCCACAAGTCTGGCTTTGTTCCTAGTTATTACCCCATTTTCATCAGTTTTATTCTTGAAAATCCATTTGGTACCAATCACATTTCCCCCACTAGGCCTAGGTACCAAAACCCACACATCATTTTTCTCAAATTGGTTCAGTTCTTCTTGCATGGCAACAATCCAGTTATCATCCATCATAGCCTCATTCACATTTTTTGGCTCAAGATGAGAGACAAAACAGCAAGAACTTACCTTGGAGACCAGAGATGTGGTGCAACTCAGACCTGCAAGGTCTCTGTAGTTAACTCTTGGTACCTGTCTTACCTTTACCTTTTCAGGCACATCACCGACCACTTGAGATATTGGGTGGTCCTTCTGGATTCTACTGGGAACATCTTTGGTCCTCCCTACATCTGTATCCTCTTGATCTGAACAGCTGGATGCCTCTGATTCTGAATCAGTCTGTCCTGGGTCAGGTGTGACCTTAGGTGTGTTATCACCAGGATTGTCACCTTCGCTTACACCAGTAGACTTGTCAGATTCATCATTGGCGGGGTCCAGCTGATCAACAATTCCTGAAACATCATCCTCAACAGTCTTTAGATTTAAATCAGAAAAATCATCAAAGGTGACATTAATGGATTCCACAATAGTTTTGGTTTTAAGGTTATACACCCTGTATGCCCTACTGTTTGTGGAATACCCCAAGAACACCCCTTTGTCACTTTTGGAGTCAAATTAGACAAATGTTCCCTGTCATTTAACACATAGCAAACACACCCAAACACATGAAAATACTTGAGGGTTGGCTTCTTTCCCAAAAGTATTTCATAAGGAGTCATGGTGGAACCAACTCTCAAGTAAACCCTATTGCCAATGTGGCAAGCAGTATTGAGAGCCTCTGCCCAGAATCGCTTTGAGATGTTTTTAGAACTAACCATAACACGTGCCATCTCTTGGAGAGTTCGATTCTTTCTTTTAGCCACCCCATTCTGTTGGGGTGTCTTAGGGGCAGAGAACTCATGAGTGATGCCTTTGGAATTGCAGAACTCAGTGAACTGAGAATTTTCAAACTCAGTTCCATGATCAGACCTGATTCTCACAACTTTCTCTCCATGCAAATTCCTCACCTTTTTGTACCAGATTTTGAAAACATCAATTGCCTCGGACTTTTCTTTCAAAAACAACACCCATGTATATCTTGAAAAATCATCAACACACACAAAAGAATACTTTTTCTTACCAATACTCTCAACCTCAATGGGACCCATAAGATCAGTGTGTATTAGTTGAAGATTCCTAGTGGCAGAACTATGAGTGACCCTTTTGTGGGGTTTTAGTCTGTTTACCCTTTTGACAAGGACCACACACACAAGGATTTTTAAAATTCAGTCTGGGCAAATCTTTCACAGCATTAAACCGAACCAACTCTTCCATTTTCCTAATGCTGGCATGACCCAATTTTTGATGCCACAACTCAAGATCATCCTTTTTGGCTGAGAGACAGGACAGATTGCTTCCAAAGGTATATCAATTATCCTATGATCTAGTGCCAGTGAATAGACAGGAATCAAAATTATCACAAACTTTGCACTCATGCTTATCAAACCGAACATAAAGATTGTCATCACATAGTTGACTTATGCTTATGAGATTAGCTTTCAGTCCTTCTACATGATAGACATTCTTTAGTTTTGGCATATGATCAATGCAAAGAGTGCCTTTACCAACAATCTTACCTTGGGTTCCTCCCCCATAATTCACATTTCCTCCGTTTATGGGAGAGTAGTCAGACAAGTATTCAACATTACCTGTCATGTGCCTTGAGCACCCACTGTCAAAATACCATGAGCTTGACACACTCCCTTTTAGAGAGGTGAGAACAACTTTGCATTCCTCAGATCTCTTGACTTTCCACACAAACTTACCATTGTTTTGATGCTGAGGAGCATGGTGAGATGTCACCTGCCTTCTCACTTGTGGCACTGGTTCTCCAGCATCCCTTAATCTCTGAAAACAAAAAGGTCTGATGTGGCCAGGATTAAAACAGTAATGACAAACAAATCATTTCTTCCTAGGTCTATCACTCTTTTGAAAATTTTGAATTTTTGAACCAGATGCTTCTTCTTTGACAAAAACATTGTTATACCCTATACCAGTTCTAGAGTAGCTTCCAATACTCAACACTTCATCTAGTTTTGCTTTTCCAGTGTTCAATTTAGTGAAGGTTTCATCAGCCTTTTCAAGCTTAGACTTAACTTTTTCAAGTTCCATTTCACCTTTGGTGATGATAACCTCCAGTTTTCCTATGATTTCCTTTTGGTCATCATTTTCCTTAGACATTCTCTCAAGTTCCTTTTTGAAAGCATTGTTTTCCTCAAGAAGTTTCTGGTTCACTTTTTCAAAAACAGCAATTTTTTCTACACGTTTCTCCCAATCAGCAAAGAGATCCGTGTAGGCTTCATGAAGTTCTCCATAGTTCTCTTCACCCTCGTATTCCTCTGTATTTTCATTAGTGGTGGAGTTGAAGCATTAAGTACAGAGTCAGAGGGTGTGACCGAAGATGAGATGTTATCACCATACTCACCAGAATGTAAGTGATTTAGAGAATCTGAGTCAATGACTGCTATGAGAGCAGTCTCATCTTCATCCTCACTATCACTTAGGGTTGCAGTTAGACTCATACCCTTTTTCTTCAGAGTGTTTGCACACTCATTAGCATAGTGACCAAAGCCTTTGTAGGCTCTACACTGAATATTATCACTTTTCTTTTTGGTAAAGCTCCCAGGTCTCTTGAAACTACTCTCAGTGTCTTCTTTGAACTTATCTCCACCATTTTGAAACTTAGGTGGAAACTTGTTTTCACGTTTGTTTTCAAAAAAGATGTGAATTTCTTGTTAGTAAAGCAACATCATCACTTTCCAATTCAGATTTATCAATTTCTTTTGAGATTTCTTCAATTTCCTTTGGAACTTTAGACACATTAGCTAGAGCAGTAGCAAGGGCTATGTTATCAGCCTTGTGTTGCTGTTGAATAGCCAAATTCATTTCAAACATGGTTAGTTTGCCAACAAGAGCATTATATCCCAAGGTGGCAGTATCATTGGCTTCTTCAATAGCAGCAATTTTTATGTTAAACTTTTCTGTAACGGTTCTTAGTAACTTACTTACTAGCCTAGCATTAGAAATAGGCTCACCTAGGGAGAGGCACTCATTAGAGATATCTTTGATTTTAGCAGAATAGCTTTTGATATCTTCAGTGTCTGACATTCTCAAGTTTTCAAACTTAGTCATGAGAATCCTCAACCTAGTGCCTTTCACTCCTTCATCTCCTTCACAATGAGCTTGAAGAATATCCCAAGCATTTTTGGCAATGCTTTGATTGGTGACCAGTCTGTACATGTCTTCATCCACATGACTAGATATGGCACCCAAAGCTTTGGAATTATAATTTGCTAGGGTTACTTCATCAGTTGTCCAGTCTTTCTCCGGTTTAGAAATGTAGACCTTTTCTTCAGAGTTTCACCCTCTGCAGCCTTACTTTCCATCCTTGGAGGAGTCCAGGCAACTATGATACTCCGCCATGCTCTTTCATCAATTGCTTTGATGTACAGACGCATTTTGGATTTCCACAAGGCATAGTTTGTACCATCCAACACAGGTGGTCGATAGTGACTCAACTGACCTTCCATAATGACTATCCTTTCTGGATCTCACTCAGTATATCGAGTGGAGGCTCTGGTGCCAATTGAAAGTTTAGATAGCTAGAAAGATCAACCAAACAGAGACGTGGTGTGAGACTTAGTGAGAACACACACCCAGTTACACCACAACACACACAGCGGAATGTAAAAAGACAATAGATAGAAAATAACACTTATCTTCAGTAATGAACTGAAGACAATAAAACTCTTCTTATAAGAAATAGATATGACAGTGTTTACAGTAAGGATTCTTAAGAGAAGAACTAAACCACTCAAGAATACAACCTCACAACAAATTGTATTCTACTAAACACTAAAACACACAAAACTTGATTCTTAGAGAAGCAAGTTCTAAAACCCCGAATAATTGTCTACATCAATAGCTGGTCTTGGTATATATACACGGCAAGAACCCTTAATTGATTTGTCAATCAATATCTCGAAGATCTTGAGATAAACATCAACAAGATCCTTTCCTTATGTGAGCCAATTATGAGATCCCTACAAAAACTATAAAGATATACACTACACAACCTAATTAATAGGTTAGTAAATAAAACATAAAGAAAGTAACAAATCTAAACTAGAAATTAATAAATAAAACTAAGTGATTAAACATGTGTGCCAAGCCACACTTTCAATTACTCTACATATTAGTAATAAAAAAGACACGTTTAGAAGTTGGACATGCTACTAACAGGCAGAAAAATCCAGGATATTCGTGTTTGTGTGAGATGAGATTTTATGCATGATCTGTCCCTAGTAAATGCTATACTTGACTAGTCGAGATTTTTTGTACCATTCTTGTGTGTACTCTATGTACCACTTGTCATCCAACCGCTCACATGTTTAGATAATATTAATATAATGTCAATTTCAAAAACTGTGAGCCATTAAATCACTTGTGGCACATAGAGTGGTACACAAAGTAAAGTGGCACAAAGGATTTGGACTCATACTTGACAAATTAATATTTTTAAACTTATAGTTATGTTTCCATGATTGCCCCAATTTATTCATATGTATAGAGTAATACCGCTTATGGCATTGCAATGCTTGTGCTAATTAGAATGGGTAGTATAAGAATATTATCAAACTTCATACCCTATTTTTAGTAAGACATTTATTTTGAGACGAACGAAAAGATATTTATCTCGAGACAGAGGGAGTAATAGTTTATTACTCAATCCGTCTCAAAATACATGTAGTTTAAGGGATTGATATTTGTCCCAAAATATTTGTAGTTTTACTTTTATATAGACATCTTTGACATTGTTTGTCAAATATACTCTTATTTATGATGGTAGTTGTCATTGTAAAAGCATTTAATTGTCTTGGTACTTGAAATATTTTAAGGGTAATTTAGTCCATTAGACATGCATTGATTGCTTTTATTAATTTGTGTGAAAATCCTAAAACTACAAATATTTTGGGACGGAGTGAGTATTATACACCACATATATTTCAATATAAATATTAAAGTGATCGGAATCATCGGATCTTGGGCATATTGTGAGATGGTCTAAAGAATGTAGAGAACTTGAAAAATGTGGACAACTGGCACACAAGTTTTTCTTTAACAGGAAAAAGAAACTCATTTTAAGCGCTATTTTCAGCCAAAAAAAAAAAAAAAAAAGTTTTAAACAATGACATCTTTCTTAGAATTTTTAAAAGTGTCGGTAATGTGACAAATTTTCAACGTTAATATTAGAAACTTACATTTTTAAAATATTTTTTACTTGTTTTTTTTTTATATATAGAAAGAAAGCATGCATATCCTATAACATGAAAACTTTCAGTGTTAATATTAGAAACTTCCATATTTTAAAAATATATTTTACTTGGTCTTTTTTTTTTTTTTTTTTAAAGAAACTATGTCAATGTGATAAACTGCTAATTTTCTAACAAAAATCATTATTACTTAGTTTTTAATAGGATTTTATATTGGCTCTCGTAAACATATGGACTACTCAATAACACATGCACCTACACTCGTAAACACAAACAATGTTACTCCGTGCAATATTTTACTCAAATATTTCATCCGTTTTATAATAAATTTCTCACTTTCTTTTTTATTTAGTTCTAAAATAAATGTCACATTTCTTAAAAAAAAGTATCATAATACAATTTTAACATTAACCTTGTACAAGCAATGTATAAGCAAGTAATGCACGTTCTTTATTATGAAGAGAAATCAAATAGCACTCACAAAATAGATGTACTATCACTTACAACACTCAATAAAACATGCACTGGCACTCAATATACATACTCCCTCCGTTCCTTAATATAAGTCGTTTTAACAAAAATTACACAAACCAAGGAAGCAATAACTCTTCTTTAAACTTCCCAAATTACCCTTTCTATCTCTTAGTATTAATTTAATGCAAATAAAGACTCCTTTCTCTCTTCAACTACCTTACACAAACCAATGAAGCATTAAAGATGGGCATTTTGGTCCAAAAGACCAAATAAAGCTAAAACGACTTATAAAAAGGGAAAAAAATTGAGAGTCTAAAACGACTTATATTAAGGAACGGAGGGAGTACTGTATATTGATAATCAATACTCCTCCTTTATCAAAATAAATGTCGCAAATGGTCAATTAAGCTAAACTTTGACCAATTTTTAATGCTAAATTATTTATCTTCATTGAAATTTTAAATAAGTTATGAATAGTGTTTCTATTGATGTATCAATAACTATTTTCAAAACAGTACAAAAATGCTCAGATTTTCACATCTTCTTGGTCAAAATTCAACTTAATTAACCACATACAACATTTATTTCAGGACAAAAGTAGTAATAAATGCACTAACACTATATACATGAGCCCTATTCTTCTTGAAACGAACCACATGTTCCTAAAGTTTGAATAAAACTGATTTTCCACAAAACCGACTTCATCTTAGCTGGTCTCATATAAATTCATGACAAATTTGTTGATTTGCAAAGCAAAGATGAAATACTAGATTGAAAGGCCAAAAGAGAATACATTGTCACAAGTTAACATTCAACAGATCCAACGACACATGGTTACTCCTTCCGTCCGTCCGTCGCATAACAAGTGAACCCTAGTTTTTTACATGACTCACCGCATATCACTACTCCTTCCGTCCCATAATAACTGTTTACCTGACTTGAGTGTCAGCAAGGAGAAGAGCTTGTTTACGAGCAGGGACTGAGCGCTGTTGGTATATATGACATTCTTCACATCAACTGCAACATTTTCACCGTCTCTCCTTCCTGGCATAGTAGTAGTAGTTCAAGCAAGACTGCATCAATTTATGTGTTGATCTCTCTACAATTACAAATTCAACAACAAACATTGTTAATATGAGACATTTCAGAACAAAAAATTAGTCAAATTTAGACAGAAAATGTACTTGTTGTCGTCGGTGGCGAATCCAGAAGTTGTTGTTGCAAGTGAGTACACAAATTACACTACATATGTTCAAAAGGCAATTGTAAAAAGAAAGTTTCAACTATGGGACTTGAGCTCACAACCTCAAGGTTAAAACATTACATCTAACCAAGCTGAATAAGATACATGGTTAATAGGTGCACTTTGTGGAAATATAGTTACAAAAACAACTTTTTCCCTATTAAATGTGGGATTATTGGGTGCACCTGCACTAGATCCGCCTATGCTCTATTAATTGAGCTTTTCGGTGTCCAAGTTGAGCTGCTTTCTTCATCCATATCTTTGCTCGTCGATGACTTTGCACCAAACCCTCACCATAAGAGTAGCACAGTGACGTATTGTACATTGCACGCACGTAACCTCCTTCTGCGGCTCTGAGATACCATTTAGCCTGTTCAAAACAGAATCCACATCAGAATTGAATATGGAGGATACAAATAACAAGCACATTCAAGACAAGATTGGCGAGTCTATCTACTTCACAATTAATTAATCCAGGCAAATTCTATGTTTGACCATTGAATGGATCTGGCAAGAAAGACTAAATGAAGCCTACCGTTACTTAAAGAATGATCAGGTTATTACTCCCTCCGTCCCATAACAAATGTTGCACTTTCCTCTTTAGTCCGTCCTAAAATAAATGTCGTGTTTCTAAATAAGGAAACAAACTTGGTGCAATTTCATATGGTACAAGTATTATACAAACCAGTAAAGCACATTTCTTAGAATCATTGACAAGTCAAATGCGGCATTTATTTGGGACGGAGGGAGTACAAGTAAAGCTATAGGCTTTTCTTTGCTGCTTTGGGGAACAGAAGATGGAAAACATCATCAACATGTGCCAAGTACGAAGACGTGATTTCTATAACTAAGACGAAGGTAGAACGACATAATGTCATGTATCACAGTTCTAACTTACTTTCTACAATGTAATCTACTTCTACATCTATTCTACGTCAAAAAGATAATTCTGATGTATTTTTCCTCCCTAAAATAATGGTTTCTTGGTTTCTAAAGCATCAAGAAGATATCTTCAAATACTTCTAGTAATATATCAATTTATTAATTATATAGAAACAAAGTTGGCCGTGATAAAACGTCAACTAAAATGAGAGTGAACTAATAAAACACATAATTCATGTCCAGTAGCTGAATGAAAAGTGAATCTATAGTTCCAGATGATGTATCACATACCGCTTCTGATAAATTGCGGTCAGACGCACGACCTTGGTGTAAGCATAGGGCAAGTTGATACTGAGCTCGAGCATAGCCAGCAACAGAAGCTTGATGTAGCCATTTAATAGCCTCCTTCGGGTTAGGAGGATCAGCTGCAAGTGTTCATAAAAAATCATCAAGCTCTTGCGCATAATAATAACAAACGCTGTTCGATAAATATGTGAAATATTTCTGACTGTACACTATTACTAATTTATTCAGTGAACCAGTAAAAGAGTACGGTAAATACACATAAACCAGTGTCTCACAAGTCATACCAATGGCAAAATATTTAGGCCTTGAAACCAACATTCCGAAGCATAATTAGATAAGCTACCAAGTACCAGTGTTCTAAAAGACGTCCGTCTAGGCGCTAGGCGTTCATGAAACGCCTAAGTCCCGCCTAGATATTATAACTATTTCGGAATTCTCGGCCCCGACTAAGTTCCGTTTAGACCCCGCCTAGGCGCTGCTACGGCGCCTAGCGACCGCCTAGCGCTTTTTAGAACCTTGCCAGGGACAACTTCCCCGATTAAAAACTCACACTTGAAAACTTTCTTTAACACTTCCTGACGACTTACTGACATGCCTACCTTGGCCTGGCTGGACTAGGGACTTTTGTTACAATTCTAACATAACTTCAACACTTAATACACACACACACACACACACACACACCCACTCACCCAATAGAGAGAGCTTATGGCTCTCGCATAAAAAATAAATATATACATCTTGGTAATAAAGTACTTCTGAATTTCCATCATCAATATTCATGATAAAAACTCCGTGTACGAAATAGCAAACTTACTCTTCTTCCAAGTTTTGCTTAAGCTCAGCAATGATAGGTTAGTATCCTAGCAAGGAAGGGTCATTCTGTCTGTCTCCTCACAATCAGCTACATACCATCAGGCCTAGTTTCTGCGACACAATCTACTGAAAACCTTTCCTCCAGAGAGATAATTTTGGGTTGTTCAGCAATGCAGAATGGTTTAGCAAATCATCGGAACTGCATATGCAACTTTAAGGAAATCAAGATTCTCAACTATACTACAAAAAGGCACAACCTTTCTGCTTCTTATCGTCTAAGTTAGTATGATATAGTACCCCGACATTGATGGCATCATGGTTTTTCACACAGAGAATTTACCTATCAGTTTCTACGTTCAGTCAAATCTTGAACCCCTAACTCCAACTATACCTTATTATGACACAATTACCATTCTATTGTCTTATCTATCTTTAAAATATGCTTCTTATTGCTCAGCAATTTGCATATTACAACAGCCGGTCCATTCCAACAACTTTCATGATTTCTCTACTCACCGAATAGCTTGTATCTATGCTCTAATATTCTCCACTTGTCAAACAATCAAGTTTAGTTCAACAACTTTCATGATTTCTCTACCCACTGAATAGCGCCTATCTACGCACTAATATCCCAATTATCAAGCAATCAAAACACACATTAAACAATCCAATATACAATCAAGCAGCAAGAAGAATCTACGTACAAATTCAAATGCAAACATCTATCGATAACATACCTTGCAAGTAAGAAATCCCCAAATTGCACTGTCCGTAGGGTCTCCAAGCTCCGCTGCTCTTCGATACATAGCAACCCCCTGCTCCTTCCGCCCCATTCCCAATACAACAAACCAACATCCACCATAGCAAGCGTAGAGCCAAGGGTCGCACCTTTCAAAAACATATCCAATGCCTTATCAAGGGTAAGTCGGACACCGCCACGACCGTGCCTAAACCGCTTCCCCCACCTCAAAAACACCATAGCTTCCCGAAGCGGCTGCAGCCCGTCTCTCCATGACTTGCAAACCAACGACGCCGCTTGGAGATTCGGAAAACTCAAACTGGCGGCGATTATCGTCAGCAGTTCGTTTGGAAGCGCGGTAAAGTCGCGGTAGTGATCGGACGACGGCGTTGATGGAAAAACAGAAATTCCGGAATCCGATCGGAATTGAGGGTACGTGAAGATTGTGCGGTGTTTCCGGTGTGGTCGAATTTCGTCTTGTTTGTTGATTTTGGCGATGTCCGATCGGTACGGCCTCTTCCTATCTTTCATGTTACTAGGGTTTGGTTCGCCGGAGGGGTAGAGTAGGAGACGTTGTGGGATATTTAACGTGGCCTCAATAGGATTTTGAAAATTTGATTATAGTTTAATTTAAAAAAAAAAAAAAACAATTATTTTTTATTTCAAATTTACAATTATTAGATCTGTATATAACTATTTTTTTAAAAAAAAAAAAAAAAAATCTTTAACGAAAAAATAAACATTCATTTTGAGATTAAAGACTTTACATTCCTAAATAAATAAGGATCGTTTACACTACATTAGTAATAAATAAAACTTAAGGAAGAATAAATATTTATGTTCAAAAGTAAACAAGAATTATAATACAATGAGAAGATGATTAGAGATGTTCATGGAGATGCTTGAGTGTACATGAAATAGTATGCAACTAAAATGAACTGTAACAAGCTCACAGTAGCCAACAGCGACGACGACGATAAGTATATTTGATTTGTTGGAGGATGACCAAAGTACCCTCACATCCTTGAGTAGCTCCTCGAGTCTTCGTATTGGCTCATGAACTCGTCGTTGAATTTCTTGAAACTATCCATGATTGCTGGCATGTCTTCCTCAGCTGGTAAAATCGTTGTCCTCAATGGAAAACCCTGTATAAAGATACAAAGTATGGGTTGGAGCAGGAATTAACTTGAAGGGGTCAAAATTATGATACAATGGTATTTTTTCTTAATTTAAGGGGGTAAAAATTGCAAAAAAGTAATGTTTTTTAGAGGTAAAAATTAATTAAAATACGGTAGTTGAAATGAAATAACTTCACAATCAAGGGGTTGAAATGACCCCCTTTAGCTAGCTTCAAAAGGCTTTGACACGGGCGTTAAGGTTGCAAATGGAAGCATAGACCCGTTCAAGATCAAGTACAAGATTTCCAGCATGTGGTACAACAGGCAATAACTTGGTACTACCTTTCTGACAGAATGAAGTATAATGTTGAAGAAGATTTACCCGTCTTTTGTCCGAAGCCTGAACCTGGGACAGTGGAAATTCCTGTGGCTTCTAAGAGCTTGAGGCAGTAAAAAACATCAGGAACTTTTCCAGCAGTTTTTGCAGCTTCTATTGCTTTAGGGCAACCTTATTTGAGGGATGAATACTGGCACCTGACATAATGTTCGTATAAACAATTTTAAAAATAATTAGTAATTTCGAAAAATAATATCTTGGAATATTTTTATAATTAATTTGCCTTTGGATAATACGTTAGAGCTTCATAGTTTGAACAAAACCACCTTCTGTGAAATTACAAACCACATTTTTGCAGCTGTTAAAACCATCAGTCATTAGTTGTGCTCTCTTCCTTAGAGACTCGAGGATGCTTTGCTGCATTTTTCAATAAAAGAAGCTCAGAAAGTCACTTTAAAACTAAATAAATTTCTGGATACATAGAATTCAATCAACAAAATACTTGTCCATTTATGAGAGGGAATTATTGTAGTGTGCCGTGGCAATCCAGGATTTCGTTCGAAGGGGTCGGGATAATTTTTGGATAAAAATGTTACATTATAATATACGAAATGGCTAAAAAGGGTCATAATTATAGCTGTGTATTTTTTTTCTTGAAGAAAATGGGGTCAAAATGAAATTTTATTGTTTTTAGTTGTTTTTAGTTCTTAAAAAACGATAAAGTTTACTTATTTGAAGGTGGTGGAGTGTAAACTTTTAAAACACAAAGGAGGTGAACTGACCCCTAGCCATTAACGTGCCTTCGCCACTGTGTGAGTGTGTGTGGAGGTGATTTACTTAGTGACCAAGAAGCTTATGTGAAGTCGAATAGCAGCAGGGTTTACCTCTCTCTGAGAAACAGCTCATATGAGATATCGCCCGGTTTAGGAGGGTTGACCATTAGTCCCATCTGTATAAAAAGAGTACTAATTTTACTCTTCTGAAGGCAATATTTTATCGAATTGGTGCAATGTTTAAGGTCCAAACTTACAAATATCTGCCCAGGCACATTTGGACTGAGTGAGATCGATGCAACCTTATATATTTCATCAACAGTCTGCAACATAATACAACAAGTAACATGATTCAAATTAGTAATGCGGGTTATAGGAAGGAAAAACAAGACCAAACTAACACTGAAACCTTATGGATAGATTTAATAAATACAAAAACTTGTGAAAATAATAGACATACTGCCTTTTGTCCCGAAAAGATAGTCTCATTTGATTTTTAATGGTCAAGACAAGTGAACTTTGATTACACATTAATGTCAATATAATCATTGAAAATGTAAAACTATTACTGACGAATCACTTACTGATTTATCAATAACATTTTTAGAATTCTACTACTAATTGACATTAACCTCCTTGACCATTTAAAGCTAAATGAGACTATCTTTTTGGGACGGATGGAGTATTAAAGGAACGCGAACCTCGAGGAATGTTAGTCATCTCAAAGTAGCCCACGTTGTCCACATTCTCCCCAATATCCTTTGAAACGGTATGAAATGAGACAAGTTGGACCGCTTTGCTCATCGGTGGGCCCATTCGAACAAAACCTTCAATAGTGAAGCAATGCAGGCTTAAGAGAGTCGGATTATTTTTTATTGATTATGTTTTAGCATAACTAAAGTCTCGTAAATACCTTCTTTGAACTTATGAAGGGGCGCTCGTCTGGTAAATGTTCTGCTGATAACTTCATCTCCTAGCAAGACTAGGCCCTCTTGGTAGCAAAATCGCAATATTCTTGCAGATTTGAAACACTAAGACACTGGCCTGTAGGATTTCCGGGGTTTATGATCACCATCGCCCTTACCTAATCGTATATAGTGACATTTCAATTTTTTATTGTAGGTACTAGCAAATAATGTTGAAGACAAAAAAGATCAAAAGTTAGAGTTCATATTTGACTAGGATATACTCTCTCTGTCTCAAAATGAATGTCCAAAAAATCAATTTTGCTCTTGATCAAGAGTTAATTTGGAAAAAAAATGGACATTCATTTTGGGACGGAGTAGTGTTATTGTTTTTTATACAATACGTATAAGATAAGCTTGC
>JAOWBW010000043.1:1914495-2004455 GCA_026119855.1 Campanula takesimana | reverse complement strand
TACTCAACACACGTATGTATCTCGTTATTTTTTTCATACTAAATGAAGAATAGAGATTATTGATGATTTTTTTTTGTAGACTTAATGAGTCCTAAAGGTTGGGTGTAATTTACATTCATCTATTATATAAATTCTTATTGTTGGATTTATGAATTGTTTTATATATTTGTTTAATGTATACACACATATTTTAGTATAATGGTCATTTGTTACAACTGATTACAGCTCTTATACATAACTTATGAGACACTAGTTATGTGAGTCTAAATGTGTCTGTCCAAATGAGACGAGGCGGATAATACTGATTGTTTAATAATCTGTTTTTATATTTTAGCAGATTATGCCTGATTCATAATGTCATGCGTTTTGTTAAAGTATGGTGTCTCCTCTTTCAGGCTGCTCAGGTTTGATCAATTCGTTTCCTTAGAATCTCTTGTGGAATTTATTTGTAGTCGATGGGATTGTTTGGAAAAAGAAGGATATCATAATCGGAGATCATGCAAGGAGCCGCTGCAGTTGGAGTAGATTTCTCATTTCATTATTTTGGTCATTTTTTATTGAATGAAATAACATTTTTATTTGAATTTTATAGCTATTATATGACTTCTATTGTTATCATTGTTGGATTTATGATATCATTGTTGGATTTATGATTCATTTATTTTGATTATGATTTTTTTTTTTTTTTTTTTTTGATGTTCACAGGTTTTTGAGTAAAATGTGGCTTTTTTAAACTGATTACAACATATACACTATGTTTCAAAGGTCTATATACATCACCTATAAGACCTGGTATTCTGATTACATCATATAAATTCTGTCTCAAAGGTCTTATATATTATATATCACCTATAATTCTGATTATAACATATATTTGATGTTATATACAGGTCTTATACATAACCTATAAGACCTTTTAATTAACCGGACAAAATATCATTCATTAGTCTCATACATCACCTCACTTTCAAATGTCAGACCTTCAATGTTAACAGCAATAGAAAAATTACACAAAAACATCATTCCACATGATTTTCAGAAATTCCAACCCCCATTTTTTTCATGCCAATATAAGAAACTAAATCAGTTCAAACGTTAACACTTTTACAAACATCTTAGACAATATGTCCACAAATGAAGGCAGTACATCTTCATATGATGTTCAGAAATTCATTCTAAAATTCACAACAAACTAAAGTACTTTATAAGGGAGAGTGCACTTGTGGTGCAAAAAGTCAATGAAAATCTTCGCCCTAAACCGAGAGGCAGCACCAACTTCATATCTTTCACTTACTTCTCCTTTTTCAAATATATCTTCAGGCATCATTAGCATATGTACTGCACAATCAACACTGCATACTCTTGTTGTGTGTATTTTCAACTGCTATAACATCTCATTGCAACTTCTTTCGAAAGCACACTCATTGTATTTGCATGATAGGACTTTCCTTGAGTAATATACTTACTGACATAACAAGAATGTAGATGCATAATAAAACATGAGAATCAGATATATTATTTTGTATAGTAAATAAAGACATTTTTATTTTGTATTTACCATTTTTTTTTAGCTAGTGCAATGTAAGGGTCCTTCTTCCTCTTGGAATCATGGAGTTGTAGAATTTGTACTCTCCAGTCTCCGTATCCAGCACAAGCAAAGTCCAATGATTAGTTGCCCTAGTCCCATCTTATGAGACATGTGAATGGCCTCATAAATCTGGTATGAGACCTTTGTAAATAGGTCTCATGAGTCTGTTATGAGACCTGTAAATGGACTTTTTACAGTCTCATAAATACTCATGAGACCTATTTACAAATGTCCCATAACAAAAATGCACTTACGAGACCATTTATGAGACAAGTAAGTCTGATATGAGACCTATAAATTGGTCTCATAAGTCTGATATGAGACAATTATACATGTCTCATGATATAGGTCTCATATCAGACTTATGAGAGCTATTTACAAGGTCTCATACCAGACTCATAAGCTCTGTTATTATGCCATTCACATGTCTCATAATATCTCAGTCATAAGAAGTCCATTTACAGGTCTCGTAACATACTCATGAGACCTATTTACAAATGTCTCATAACAAAAATGCACTTAGAGACCATTTATGAGACAAGTAAGTCTGATATGAGACCTATAAATGGTCTCATAAGTCTGATATGAGAACAATTTACATGTCTCATGATATAGGTCTCATATCAGACTTATGAAAGCTATTTACAAGGTCTCATACCAGACTCATGAGTGCATGATCTCTTATACCAAAGCTAAAATATATGTGGTAAAAAATAAAATAGAGTCATAAAAAATCACATCACACCAGGTCTTTTACAAAAACAAAAATGCACTTATGAGATATTTATGAGACCATTTGCAGGTCTCATACAACAGCCATAAATATTGCAAAAATATTGCAAAATAAAATTAGTAGAAAATCATTCAAAACAACCGTTTGCAGGTCTCATACAACAGGTCTCATAATAAACTATTGGAAAAACGACCGCCATAATAAGGAATTTTGATAAATAAGTTTGGTTCGAAATACCTTTTCGTCTTCGTCTGAGTAGGAATTTTAGGTTTTCTTCTGGAATGGAGGTTGATTAGGTCATCAATGCGGTTAATCTTCTGGAATGGAGGTTGATTTGGTCATCAATGGCGGTTTAATCTTCGTCTGGTTCGTAGGAGAGAGTGAGAGAGTGTTTCGAAATGAGAAACTGAAATGAAGGTGATGGGGGAGGTGGTTGGCGTGAGAAAGGCGTGTGTATTAATCGAGGGCATAATCGTCAATTTAGCTGATTGGGTTTATGTGGAATTTCAATCTCGCCTTGGGTTCTGGTGGGTTTATAATCTGGCCCAGGGGCCTAGGGTCCAAATCTCTATGACAACTGTGTGTTGTATGACTGCAACCTTATGCGAATCCTCTAGAAAACTGCATTTCAAGTTCATGTAGGCCTTAAAAGAAAATATAGAATTGTCCCTGAAAGATCTTAAATGTGTCTAGGGGTCCTCCGGATCTCAAGAGATGCTAGAAAAATATGATTTCAGGATGGCTACTTACAGGTTTGCAGGCCGGGTAAATTAACGTAATCTCAATGATTGATTGCACGCAGGTCATTGTTATTAAAAAGTGATCAGAATTTATTGAGGCCACCCACATAATATCAAATGTTTTTCATTGTATCATATATATGCTGATACAACTTTGATTTTTTGTCCTAGAGACAGTTCAAGAACACAAGTTAATAATGTAGTTAAAGTCAAGCCTGATTTCCAGCACAGTGTTCAGGAACAAAGAAAGGGAATTTTCATTAACATCGTAGATGAAACGAGTATCCTGTTGGCTCAGTGCTCCCAAAATGTTTGGCCAGTTGCTTTCGGCTTCCAACATTCCAAGGCAGAATGTATTACGTGCCCTATCAAAAACGTATACGCTTGTCACAGGCACAACCAGATTAGCGTACTCTAAGTGAAACGTAATTGTCTGCAGGTGGTCCATTGGAAGCTGACCAGGTGGCCCGTTATAGTGATAGCAGAGACCCAAATTGCCTTGAATTTCAGTGAAGTCTCCACTCCTAGAGACATGGTTCTTAATCTTTGATTTGATTGCAAGGTAGGCGTCTCTGGTTAAAACTGTTAATAGAGAACCAGTGTCGAGGACTAAACCCCGCTACCACTAGGGTGGTCGGAGAAAATGTCTCTGGAGGGAGATTCAGGTGCTCATCTCCAACTGAGATATCATATAGATTGATAGCCCAGGCATGAGGGAGGCGGTGCTCAATAAAAGGGACATGTGCAAGATTTTGATATATGTCTGGAATATCATCTCCAAACGTGACCCGGTTCACCACACTAGGAGCAGTGTTGAGATCAACTAGGCAGTAAGAGAATCGGTTTCTTCCGCCATATTGGTTCAACTGGTGAGGCAAAGATTCTTCTGACCTGCTCATTCCTAAGATTCCAGATATGACAGTGTTGGGAGGGAATCTGAAACCAGCTGCCTCTTCTGAGCACCCGAAACGTAGATGGGGAGCAATCTGGTCAGGATTGTTATCCATCGAGGCAAAAGTGTCATAGGAAGCAACCCCAGTGCTGTACTGCCCATTTAAGTATGAAACTCTGTACTTACATGGCCGTTCTCTGCGGTAAATTGGGGGCAGACAGTTGGGATCATCAGGGAACATTATACGAAAGGAGGAAGAATATCGGGGATCAAACTTGGGCGTTGACTGGGAGAAACATGTGGTGCAAAAAGCACCACTGTGTCCAGGAAATCTTACTCGCTGTGTCAAATGCTAGGAATACTTTCTGGCCGGGGTTCAATACTCATTTCAACGACAACTCTTCTGCCCTCATTTTTGAGACGAGGCTGGATGACATCGGGCTGATATGTTTTGTTAGCAGTTGCTTCAAACGAAGTCCAATAAGTAGCTCGGGCCTTTGTGGCAAGAACATACGACTTATACCTCTCAAGGAACGTAATATTTTGCGGTACTTTGGACATTGGAGAGTAGGAGCGAATGAGCTTTAGACTAAAACCAAAAGGTTTAGAGGCAGCTTTTGGGATGTGAAACAGGGATATGAGAAGGAGTAGAAGAATGGTTGCACGTAATGCTTTCATCTCAGCCTATGCACATTATGTTTAAGGATGAATGGATCATTTGGTCACCTCTCCTTTATATTAGTTGGGAGGTCGAAAGATGTTTTGAAGAAGTAAATGTCTTCCTCAATGTAAATAACATAAATATGAGTCGAGCATTATGTAGATTTCACTTCTAATTCCAAATATTTTCATATGATCATTTGGTCACCTCTCCTTTATATTAGTTGGGAGGTCGAAAAAGATGTTTTGAAGAAGTAAATGTCTTCCTCAATGTAAATTACATAAATATGAGTCGAGCATTATGTAGATTTCACTTCTAATTCCAAATATTTTCATATGATCATTTGGTCACCTCTCCTTTATATTAGTTGGGAGGTCGAAAAGATTGTTTTGAAGAAGTAAATGTCTTCCTCAATATAAATTACATAAATATGAGTCGAGCATTATGTAGATCTCACTTCTAATACCAAATATTTTCATATGATACAGTAAATATTAAACAAATCTAGCCATGTTAATCGAGAGGAATATTTTCATATGATTCAGTAAATATTAAACAAATCTAGAATTTTGTAAGAAGTAGAAACAGGCTCATAAAGAGCATGGGTTCTATTAGACCGGTAGTAGACTATATTGGAATTTTTACATTAAAATCAATTAGTGACAAGAGAAGTAGCCCCTCAAGTCTATATACACTAGACTACTAAAATTGGCTAAGTCTGTGACGGACAAGGGTCTGTCAGAATTGGCGACTCCAGTTTTACCACCCAAAGTATACACCCATTCCCACTTTGCACCCTCGCGCGAATTTTGTCCCAAGGTGGCACCTTTAGTAACCATTAATCCCACACTTACCCCCTAGCACCAAACGACGTTAAAAATCTAACAGAAAATGGTTATGTGGGTGTCATGTGAGGCCTATTTTGGTCATTCTCATTTTAAGTAGTTAATATTTGTTTAATTTATCTTCTATTTTTTTTTTTAGCAAAAATTTATCTTTCTATTTAAATATACAAGCATTATTAATCAAAATAAAATAATAGTAGTAGTTATTATTTAAAATAGTTAATTTATTTCTAGTAACAATTTTTTAAAAAAATCATATATTAAAATTATTTATTTTGTATTAATGTAATAACATACCCTAATTATCAAAAAAAAAAAAAGAGAGAGAGAGAGAGAGGAAAGCCTAGATGATGTCCAGATTCCTATCCCCACAAACATTCATCTTCCCCCAAACCCAATTTCAAATCTTCCATCCATTTCTCACTCCCACGAGCCTTTCCCTTAACCCTCTCTCACCATCTTTTCCTGTAGCTCACTGCTCCCTCCTCAATCCCTTCACCCACCCTCCGCCTCCTCTCCTCCTCAATCCCTTCACTCACCCTCCACCTCCTCCCACCTCAACCCTTTTATCTTATTTTCATCTTCCAAGATCTACAATCTGTTGAACTTGCGAAACCTTCTTTATTTTCAGATCTGCACGAAGTACCATTAAAGATCTCCATTTTAAGTTGGGTTCTTGTTTTTCTTTTGTTTTTCGTTTTTTTTTTTTTTTTTTTATCTTTGATTTTGGGATAGATGATATTGATTTAGGATTGTTAATGCTTCGCGAGAAATGATTTGAGTTTTTGATAATCTGTGATCTTTGAATTTGGGAGATATTGGAAGGATTTGGGTAGTGCAGTGGGTGGTGGTGCGGATTTGGTGGTGGTGTGGTAGTGGTGGTGGCTGGATTTTGGGAAAGACGACAGTAGTCGGAATCTGGGGAAAATGGTGGTGGAGGATATTGACGGTTGGTGATGGATATTCTGGAAAAGTTGTTACCCCCAACCTACTACACATTGACATTCATGCCCTCCTATTATCAATGAAAATGACCAAGAAATCCCTCACATGACAGGCACATGACTGATTTTCGTTAAATTTTAACGTCGTTTGGTGCTAGGGGGTAAAGTGGGACTCATGGTTAATTAAGGTGCCACCTTGGGACAAAATTCGCGCGAGGGTGCAAAGTGGGAATGTGTGTATACTTTGGGGTGTTAAACATATTTTGGCCTTTAGTTAGTGTTGAACGTGCATCTATAACTAATTTGGCTCGCGGTATTTGAGAAAAAAAAAAGTGTGTTCAGTATTGAAAGGGCGTGTTTACTATAAAAGAAATTAAGTTAAAGCTAAGCAGCTGACCCTTTGGGTGTCTGGCATTTTCGGTTAGCTGTCTGGCCCTTTGGGTTAGCTATGTCATAATAAAGTGATGTTCAGTCTCATAAGAAGGTGTGATAAGGCAGCGGAAATAAATAAATAACGATAAATGAAATTTAAAGTATATATGTGTGAGAGTGTATAAACATGAGAGACAAAGGATTTTCAAGTGGCTCAGGATAAACACTTCTCGTACATCCTGAGATCAATTCACTGTAATCTTCTTTCCAAGAATTACAAAAATTGATAAGGCAATGAACGGAATAAATTATCTACTAATATTAAGGGATAAAATCATACTACGATTTGTATACAAAGGGGACTCCTACCGGGCTAAGGATCCTAACTTATACAAGGATTCACTCTCCTAATACAAGTCAACTATGGATCTCCTATTCTTGGTGGACACTCCACCCGAAATCTATAAATAAGGGTCCTAACCCTCACACAAAGGTACACACAAAACACCCTCTCAATACTATAATACGCTTTTCCTTCCGGTTTATATCATCTATATACACGATGCTTATTCTCACACCGGAGGGTTTTCGCGGGGGTAACTCCCTCGCGCCCTAACGGTGTTTTGTTTTGCAGATCGTCCGTTCGTTCGTCCAGGATTATCCATCGCCGTGTTCCCGATTGATTAGGTACCCCGGTACCGCCCTTTTTATGCATCATCAGTTTGGTTCCATTGCCGGGAACGAAAACATGGCGAATGACGGACTATGACAATGGAAAAATCAATCAGATCCGCCGCGCTTATAAATCCCACCAGATCTGCTGTAATTGTTGGGCAAGAGACCCGCCACGAACGGGCGACCGACCATACCTATTCCAGTTTATTGTTTAACGCAAATCCGTCCACCTTTCTGGGTTTGATTTGATTTAAACCAATTCATGAGCACCTCCTGGTCAGATCCTCAGAACAATTCGGTGATTGGGCGGTGGACACTTCACACAACGACGAGCAAAATTTGATTGCCCCAAGTATGCTGCCAGAACCACAAGTTGTTTGTGCCATATCGCCGCTACTATTGACGGGTCTATACAGGAGGCATAACTACGTTGCTGCCAAATAGCCTGCCTATCATGGCAATCGGTTATATATATATTGGATGCTACTTTTGCTTAAAATCCAAGGCAACCCTCCATGATACCCCCTATATGTATATACGGAGCCTACTTGTGTGCTTGATTGATTGATCAAAAACAAAACAGCCTGTTAGTATATCATACTTCTGCAGCAATACGTTCATATTGTTGCAGTCAATTTCTTACTCTATTCGCTGGCTTTGGAAACAATTAAACTCAATTGGATATTAGCGTCAAATTAATGGGGTTTCTTTTATAATATGTTGCTCCAATAAATCTGTGGATGAGTCCAATCTACAGCAAAACATTGGCAATACAGCAAATAAAGTGGGCCTGCAATAATCAAACTTTCAGCAGCAGCAGTGAACGTCGACTGAAAATACCGTCCACGTTAAAACATGTCCAATCACAGTCGCTGGAAATTAACATCGTAAAGACGAGCATGCCCCCAGATTCAAACCCAGCTTAGAACGACAAACTTCATAGGACGAGCAGTTCCTAATCTTGCTTGAAAGACAGCGGTGAAACTAAAACGCTTGCGAGCTCAATTGTGAACGGCCTCTCTCCGTTTGCAGGTCAAAGAAAGTTGAGTTGACCAATATAATGACGTAGCCCCCTGGAAGAAATTTGGGTTCGTTATAAGCAGGAGATCAATAGTGTTTTGAGTACGAGCAAATGAAGACCAATTGATCGCCTTTAAGATTGAACAACTTGAGGTACGGGCACAACAACTCAACCTAGCTCGGGCAGATAGTACCCATGCCCGAACAGGCAAACACGGGAGATACGGGCGAACGTTGTTATTAGTCGAGCCACCCAAAGCCATGCTCGCTGAAGTGGGCCGACCTACTGGCACTCAAAACAATAGCAGAGCTGCCAATACTTCAAAAGACAGACCTTGTGCAAATACCAAATGCATTTAGAAGAGGCAAGCTTTAAAGCATCGAGACGAGCCACCGAGCGTCTGGGCTAGTTCACACATCTGCAGGAAAGCAAATAAATAGTGGACTATGCTATTATTGACTGGGCAGCCGTCCGAATCTGAGATCTACGCCCCTCACCCCTCGAGCTTTATAATCTTTCCACCCGAAAGAAGTCATAACAAGGTGCACTCTTTCCGGTATTTATTTTGTGGCTCCGTACATCTCAATCTAATATGTTGTACACAATTAAGTAAACTGGATATTGCATGATTCTTGTAATTAATCCTAACTCTCATACTGAGATTGCTGAACATGTGTATACAAACAAGCATAAATTGATACTCTTAGGGTGGCATAATTAAGGACTAACGTTTCTCTAATTATGCCTTTGATTTATGTGCATGTACCGATGTAATCGGAGTGGTGATCACCAAGCCCGTGAATATGGAACACATTGTCCAACTTGCTAGTCACTGACGGTCTCGTCAAACGACACACAAAAATACAGCCAAGAAAATTGGGTGCCTCAAGCTCTCGTCACGGCCAAGCCGAATAGATGGACAAGCCCGCCAAAAATCAACAAAGCAGCCACGTCTCAGTTCCAGTCGGGACGAGCATCTGGGTGAGCACTAAGGCTAACCAATAAGCTCACAAAACCCGACCTCGTCTGAAGGGCCTCACCACCACTGCCTAGACTTTGTTCGACAATCATGACAGCAAGTCCTCATCATTGAGGACTTCCCTCGCGCAGATGCCGAGCAAAGATTTTTCATGGCTCACAAGATAGAGCAAAAGACTACCCTTCATCATTGACGCAAGACAAACAGTTACAACAATCAATTCGACAACAAAAGGAGCCAAGAATTATAACAAGCAGTCAGGAAACTCACCTCGAGCAAAAAACGAGACGACCAGCCATATTAGTTTTACAACGGGGAGAAGTCAAAGCAGACATCAGTCACACATTCTTTCTACAAGCTGGCGAAAGTATCCCTTTCCGTTAGCCCATCAACTTCGTTAATTTGGGGGATTATTAACCGACGGCCGTAACCACCAGCAAAAAAGTGGCTGCAAGTGGAGGATAAAGAAAAAGATGCTCGATCTGCACAAAGTATGTTCGAGCATCGCACTCCGCACTCTGAACAGTCTGAACATTAATTGAGCTTCTCTTGCAGGACTCTCTTCAAAGGTTGTGGGGAGCAACAAATTACATTGTGCTAACAGCTTGGGAAAGTCAAACTCCATAATAGAAGTCGAGATGAGCAGCCCGGGAGCATTATGTCAAACACCATATCAAGTTAAGCGTTGCTCGACTTGGCTTGAATAAACGGAAAACTCATTATCAAGTTAGTCCAATAGCAACTAGAGCTTTTTCTCAATCAACACAAGGGAGCAGCTGGACATTATTACCCGAGCAATCAAATAGCTCGCTTCTCAGAGCTCGTCCCAACTACTCACTAATGACCAAAAGGTATTTCGCCAAAATGGGGAGCTCATCGACCTGAATAAAGTCTCCTCTACAACTAACATCAGCAGGACAGCCCATGTTCAAGCTATCAAACAGCAATGGCAGAGAAAAAATCACTCATTTACGACAATGGTCATCGTCCCAAAGCAAGCAAGAGTCTGCTCCAATTAGGCCCTAGACAAGGCATAGAACAAGAACCAATTTGTCTTAACAGCAATCCGATACAGAACAATAGATAGTGACGTCCAGAATCTGCAGTCCCGGAATCTGAGTCAACTTCTCTGAATAAACTGTATTGACTCAGAAGGATCTAGAAGTCGCGGAATATATGCTTGGAAAGATCTACGAGTCTAGTTTACAGCAAAAAAATCGGTTCGCAAAAATATGGTCCGTGCACTGAGTTATGGCAGTTTTCGTAAAGGTGCGTTTGGCTGGCTGCACATCTCTTCAGCACAATTCTGTCAACGAATTTTGCAGATTCTTCCAACTTCCGGTGTCACTCAAACATAAGAGAAGCCTACCTGTCATGATGGGTACGGAAAGCACTCCACAATAGGTCGTGACGAGTACAATACGTACAGCCTGATCCATTCCAACGAACTTGCAGCTAGACGGGTCGACCTACATGCAGTCCAAACGAGCTCATGACACCATGTACTTAGAACACGAGATGGTTCAGAGATCCCAATTCATTTGATTAGGCATGAACTGGAAGATTATGATGAGGAAGCCAAATTTATTTGATTCACACAAGTATTATGAAAAGTGTCCAACAGTCAAGACGGAAACATCCTCGCCCTATCAAAGCGGGTAGCTATTATCGAGCACAACGGACAAGGGGGCCATTCAGGGACTTTCAAACTAATTGATGAAAGTGCCTAACATCCAGGTCACCCTAGAAATGAGCCCTTCGTGCGGGTCATTGTCATCCATTCATTCCTATCCACAATTGGTGAAGATAGCTGCAACAAAATCTATCAAATACTCTTTGGGGACTTTCTTCAAATAGGTGGGGAGCAATGGGTTATGTTGTGCTATTGGCGAGAGAAAATCGAGCGAAGCGAACCAATCTCTGAACATCCAGTCCAGCCTGCTTTTCGTGAAAAAGTTGGTAATCTAACACCATGAAGCCTTTAACACCATGAAGCCTTTCCGACAAAGTAGCAATAACGGATAATTACAAGAACAAGAACAAGAAGCCAGCAGCTTAACCGAACAAAGGACCAAGTTTTTCCATTTTGCGAAGACGATCAAGCTCGATCAAGGCACAAGACCAGCTCTTGTCAACAACAAACCGATCTCAGCCGAAGTAGTTTCCCGCGGCCGGGCAAAGCTATAAGTTCAGATGAGCCAACGACGGACCTTGATCTCGCCTCCACGTACCATCAAATCACGGGGTAAGTGTCGATGGCAGACTTCAGTTGCTCTTATATGTCGCTAAAAGCTTCATCTGCTTTGTCGACTTCCACCGACCGAACCTGTCTTTGGCATCGTGGTCGAACTCCAATCACCAACCTAGATCGGTCTCGACTTCAAAAGCATCCGACACCTCGCTGACCTGGACCAGCTCTTCTGTGCTAGCATTAAATTTTTTGGGACATACGGCTTCTTAACTCACAGCCGAGCTCAGCATCGTCATCATCAAAACCCACCAGTCATCTCTGTTTCGACATCGCCCAAGAATCAGGGCCCCTATTGGTTTCCTCCTGTGTGGGTACAAAGAAAAAAGTGTGAGCAAGGATAAAGAACCAAACTATACCATGGACAGAGTTATTGGAGTATTAGTGTTATTTGAAGCATGGGGCCACTCATCAAACATATGGACCATGACAAACCAACAAGTAACTATTGGCACAAAAGTATCTTCTTTATGGCTGCTAATCTGTGCAAGTTTCCCAAGAAAAGCTCCACCGAGCACATTACTCGCCAACTCAAAAATCATGGTCGCTGCATAATAAGAAGTACTACATCCTCGAGATCGAAGATTAAAGAAATCAAAATGGGTCGAGCGTCTCCTCTATACATGGGTCGAGCATCTCCCCTATGCTACTTATACATCCTAAAATGGGTTTGAGTCGGTCTCACCCTAGGATATTTACGTCCAAAAAGGGTCGAGTGTCTCCCCTATGGTACTTACCTTCAAGAAGCGACAAGAGAATTTGATTTCAATCAGGAACAAAAGAAGAACTCATCAAGACTACAGCCGAACAACAAATGACAGGAATAACTACATCAACACGCCCTACAACAAAGCCTAGCTCGTTGCTAGCACCTTTACAAAGCCTAGCTCCTTGCTAGCACTCTCAAACCGAGCATCAGACTGCTCGTCTTTTACAAAGCCTAGCTCCTTGCTAGCACCCTCAGACCGAGCATAAGACCGCTCGTCTTTTACAAAGCCTAGCTCCTTGCTAGCACCTTTACAAAGCCTAGCTCCTTGCTAGCACTCTCAAACCGAGCATAAGACTGCTCGTCTTTTACAAAGCCTAGCTCCTTGCTAGCACCTTTACAAAGCCTAGCTCCTTGCTAGCACTCTCAGACCGAGCATAAGACTGCTCGTCTTTTACAAATCCTAGCTCCTTGCTAGCACCTTTACAAAGCCTAGCTCCTTACTAGCACCTTTACAAAGCCTAGCTCCTTGCTAGCACTCTCAAACCGAGCATCAGACTGCTCGTCTTTTACAAAGCCTAGCTCCTTGCTAGCACTCTCAAACCGAGCATCAGACTGCTCGTCTTTTTCTTAGACCTAGCTCATAGCTAGCTAAGTACTTTGGACCTAGCTCATAAGCTAGCCAAAGACCCTCAGACAAAGCATCAGACTGCTCGTTTTTCACTTAGACCTAGCTCATAGCTAGCTACAGTACTTTGGATCAAAGTTTCAACAACTCGGCATAATGAGCGGACTCTCGGCTCAAACGCTTGGTATATGACACCATCGAAGTCAGGCCGAGTAGCTCATAAAAACAAACCAAGTTGATTAAGACATCTATCTCTCTGACATTTGAGCCTAGTACATGACACTAGACCCCGGTTTAAGCATTACATGACAATGCCTAGATCGTCATTCAAAGCCTAGTTTCAACAACTAGCAGGGCCACGGCATACTTGACATGCACGGTCCCGATTTGAGTTAAGATTAAGACATCTAACTCCCTTGACAATTCGAGCCTAATTCTGACAACTAGTTCACTTGAATTTTACAAACCGAGCACATGACGCTCGTCCCGACTTCAAACAGGTCCAGCATTCAGCTACGACTAGCTATGCACAACACCTAACAAGTCGAGGTATACATCTCCAAACCTCCAGACCGAGGTCAAGCAAACACTTAGCTTATACTGGCTAAGAATTCAAGACAAAACGAACCGAGTTCATCAATTGGTCACTGCCTATGACGGGAAGACAATCCCTAGCTTACCTACACTTATAAGGACTATGTATAAAGCACATTCATAGCTTATCCGTCTACGCCAAGCCGACTCAAACAACTCGTCTCAGCCTACATCAATCAGGATGGTTACTCAACCATCTCAGCACATCCAACTCGACCTCTATGACGAGCCGAGTTAGTAAGTACAAGCCGACTTAGCTCACTTTACAGCGACTAAGCCCATTTCTCCTCATACAATCCGGAGTCTAAGATACAGAGAATCCTTACCTAACAAGGAGACCTCTTTTACAAGGAAAACTAAACTTCCTTTTCTTACTACGATGCAATCAGGAAGTTAGGGGCCACTGAACGGAATAAATTATCTACTAATATTAAGGGATAAAATCCTACTACGATTTGTATACAAAGGGTACTCCTACCGGGCTAAGGATCCTAACTTATACAAGGATTCACTCTCCTAATACAAGTCAACTATGGATCTCCTATTCTTGGTGGACACTCCACCCGAAATCTATAAATAAGGGTCCTAATCACACAAAGGTACACACAAAACACCCTCTCAATACTATAATACGCTTTTCCTTCCGGTTTATATCATCTATATACACGATGCTTATTCTCATACCGGAGGGTTTTCGCAGGGGTAACTCCCTCGCGCCCTAACGGTGTTTGTTTTGCAGATCGTCCGTTCGTTCGTCCAGGATTATCCATCACCGTGTTCCCGACTGATTAGGTACCCCGGTACCGCCCTTTTTATGCATCAGCAGGCAAGTTCCTAGAACACACTCTTCCTAACTAACGATGTTTCTTCCAAAGCAAAACAAAACAAAAATAAAACAAAAGAAACACAAGTGTGAATGAAGTAATGAACCGGGTTCAGGAATGTGTTTGAACACAGGTTGTAGGATTGAGTGGAACGGTGTTGGGTATGTGATATGGCGGATTTTACACTAGTTAATTCCTATGTTTCTATGAGCTTAAATTATGATTTTAATGTATTTAGATTAGTTTAAATGTATTTTGGGATGAGTATGTAATTATGGGGCTTTATTGTAATTCGGGGATATTTTAGTCTTTTTATATTTTTTTACCCGAATGTAATATTTTATGAGGACAAGATTCATGTCTCAAAATGTCAAGAAAAATCAAGGTCAAAGAAAGTCAAAATAAAAGTCAGTTTTGAAGGAGTAGTAGTGGATAAATTGTTGGTGTTGAAGAAATAAAAGAAACGCTGAAAAATAATGAGAGAGGCGGCCCATACCAAGCAAGACCAACCAAAGCCAAGCAAAGCAAACGGCCCAGATTCAGCATGGCAAGTAGAGGCCCAAGAGCAAAGATCAGCGGCCCAAGAAGCGGTGAACCCAGAAGAGGAAGAAGGAGAGGCGCGGGCCAGGAAAGAAAGAAGTCCAGAAGCTCCGGCCCAATACGCATGGGGAGAAAGCAGGAGGGATCAGGTTGGATGTGTTGTTTGAAACGAAAATGAGTTTAATGATCAAATCCACAAAAAGTGCAAAGTTGAGTGATTTTTGATGCACTTTTTCCTAAGATATATATCAATAACAATTTTAGAATGTTATTGGGATGATTAAAGTGGCATAATGTTTGGTCAAAGTTTACTTGTGTTGACCATAAAAAGTCAAATGGGATTATCTTTCCGGGTGGAGGGAGTATTTAGCTATACCAACTGAGAGTTAAATCATACTTAAGCAGTATCTTTACATGCAGCAAAAGCTCTCTGACATGGTAATCTAGCATATATCAGAAAACCTAGTCACCAAAAATAAAAGCTTAGAAAACAAGAAAAAGTATTTTTGGTGTGTATCTTGTCTGAAGACATGGTAATGAGTTGTTCTACTTTATTTAGGTTGAAGGTTTTCGCAGAGTGATTATTTGTAAGTTCTATCATTTTACTCATCCCCACTCACAGTGACAATCAGATGTCTATGTACTGCAGAAACAACTGGAAACTAACTTTAATGATTAAAGTAACTAGAAAAAGTAACAAGCATTAATGATAAACAGCAAGCAACTAAAGTACCTCTCATGTCCTATCGCATCTCTTTCTGAACAAAGTATCCTTCAAGTGCTAAACCATGATTTCCTCCACAATGAAGCTGAAAATGACAAGATAGCAGGGTAAAAGAAATGCAAATCGTGTTTCGAAATATATTAAACCAGAAATTCTCGGGTTAGCTTGTAAAGGGATTTGAGGATATACCTGTCTAGCTACATTGGATACTGCCACAGGACACTTGATCTGCTCGAGTATGAGCGTAGTTACTAAACCATAGAAGAGTAAGACCACATAAATTTGCACCAATTAAATAAATCATAGCTTATGCCTTACGTGTAATCAGATATATGGATTATTTTATCTCTAGCATAATTCTAGTGAAATCAGATATATGGATTATTTTATCTCGTTCAGCGCAGATCACTGAGTAGGGAAACAGTTATCATCTACTCCCTTGATACCACAAAAAAAAGTTGCCACAATTTGAAGTACTAAATACCACAGGACATTTATGCGGCAGTATGTAACATTCTTCAACATAATATAAGAGCACAAAAGCAAGCTATTTCCCGAATATGTGCAAGAAAATGCAGAGGAAGAAAGTCAGCCACTGAAGTCATGAATATCAAGATAGGAAATATAATGAGGAAACATACCAAGAACAGACTAATTCAATATACAAAAACAGCAGGCAGACAAACTTAGGAAAATGAACTGCTATGCAAGATGGGCTTAGCTTTTGATGGATATTTCTAGTCCCTTCCAGATCAGATTAGGTACATATTTTGAGAGTCTCTTTAGAAAACAAAATATTTTGATAAATGCAGTTTTCAGAATGGATTTCCCGCTGAGTCCAATCTTTCTCTACCAAAAAGAAACTGAAAACAGACTCTGAGATGAATGATTCAGATTTGAGCAACATCAACAAAAATAAGAGATAGTACTAAACTTTGGTAGGGAACATTGAGCAGGTCCAAGAACGAGTCAATAATTAAAAAGGGACACCACAAGGAGAAACTAGAGTAAGATGAAAATAACAGAACAGCACATAGGTGAAACCACAACCTGAAATCATCTTGCGTGTTCATTCTAGTTACAATAAAACAGTACCAAATACGTTCTTATGGTATTCCATACCATAATATCCCGAATGCCACCCACAGGCAACTGTGGGTGACATTTCTTATAATTTCTTTGAGTAAAAACCTGTCCATATAATTGGAAAAAAAAATTACGGCAAAGCATTTACTGATGCTTAAGAAGCTTAAATTGATTCTGACATTGAATTCTATTACTTCATAGATTTCTGAACATAAAAATTCAAAACTATTTGAAAAACATGACTTGTATAATTTAGGGAGAAACTAGTTTCCCCTAAATCTTGTGATTTGAAAATTATTCACATCTAAGTTTATGTTTGTTATGCTAACCACTCACCTTTACAGCCTCCAAGATGGGGTCCCTCCGACAGACTGATTGTCTGCCTTAACTTGTACACTACTAATGAAGTTGCATACAAATATTGCTTAAACGAAAGATGATTAGGCCTTGCACCTAGCAGCTTATGAGGGACAATAAGTCAAAAGGAAAAGTAAGGAGCTTTATAATCCCTATGCCCGTGGATATCTAACAGTTACAGAAAAAACATTAATAAGCCTACACAAATCAATTCGAGAATCTAACAATTTTGGCTCAACATCAGCTAACAATTTAGCACCTGAAACTCTCATACACAATAAAGTTTGTCGCATACAGAAAGGTCTCGTTCTGACCCTGTGACAAGTGCTGTTGCCTAAGATTCAGTCAGTTTGGCTTTAATTCTAGGAACTTAACCAAGCAAGCACCATAGCGACTTCATTACGAACAAGCCCAGCATGCATGAACAGCTGAATACTGGCATAACTTCAGCATTGGAAGTGTATGATTATACAACAGATTCTACAAAAAAAAAAGTTCAACAACTATACTCCAACAGTCATAGTATCCATTCTGGCATTGTTGATGAATCACTAAGTGATTTATCAATAACGATTTTTAGAATTTCATTGAGATAATTAGATTGACATTAATTGTTTGGTCGAAGTTCACTTGACCATCAACAACCAAATGGGACTATCTTATCAGGACGGAGGGAGTAATTTGAAAGAAAGTTTACCTTAAGCTGAAAATTCCAGTAAAATGAAATTAAACTTTTATATGATTTCATGCTTGCACTTGGACTATACAAGCACCAAGAAGAACCTGGTGGATCTAAACCAAGAACTGCACTTTATCCATCATTTTAGCCAAAGATTATCACACAGTAACCAACGAAACTCAAAACCAATATCAACCTACTTCCTATCTCGAAACTCCAAGAAGAGAAAGAGTAAAGCCAACTCATACAAGGCAAACAGAGCTTTTTTATTTGAGTCTAGAATCACATTGCATTATCTGTCAGCCAAACTATATTACAGGTTTCCAAAAGCTGAAACAGCTCGAAACTCCTTGGAAGGGATTGTGCAGAAACATATCTACATAATGATAATGTCATTATATTTCAAGATGTAAATCCAAATTTCTTTTTGTCACGGTTACAACGATGTCCAACCATTCTCAGAGAAAATGTTTAATATATTAACCATAAACATGAAACAATTTTGAAGGTTCAGAGTTAGTAGAAGCAGATAAACCATTTTGAATCAGTACACAGCTCAGGGTAGTGCCTGAGTTTTAAAAAAAAAAAAAAAAAAGTTACTTGGTGTAAGTTCCCCTTAGAACCCTTCAAACAGGAGCGGAAGGACAATAAATCTATCAATAATCAATATGTATAATGGATGTGAACGATATAGAAAGCATTACAAGTACAATGAAAGACAGGAAAGTTTTAAGTCATAAAATATTACCGAGTTGAACTTAGATCTCAATACTAGGAAGTTGATGACACAGCCACACTGTTATAATAACCTCTATGAAACACATTCATTAAACAAGCATACACGATTTTAGTAAGATGAGCTGCTCAAAAGAATAATGGAAAGACGAAAAGTAGGATACAAACGATTTTTCATATCCAATCGTATTATAACAGAGCTCATACCTTTACATTCCTTTCAAGATCGAATACACTTCTTCTGTCCCAAAAAGATTGTCCCACTTTCCTTTTTGGCATGTCCCAAGATGATAGTCTCATTTCTAAAGCAGGCAACCATTATAAAGCAACTTCTAGAAGGTACAAGTAAATAAAACATCGATACAAAGTTGAAATTGTCACATGGGACAATTCTTTTGGGGTGGAGGGCGTGTAAGTTGGTAACTCCTGCATCCTTCCTCGCACAAGGACATCCCACTCTCACCTGCTGTTCCTTGAACAGTTTAACGGTGACACAAGGCTCGGCACATGAGTCACTGCTTCAAACCAAGGTGAAGGCCCAACAATGTTGCACTTCCTCAAGTTCAAGGAACTTAAATTGTACGAAACAAGTTCTCCATAACGATACAACAGCAGGAGCTCCCCATCTTTCCGAAGGCATACAGTGTGAATGTATCCAATGTTGCGCCCCACTCTACTAAAATTAATGTCAAAACATTTGTTCCACGACTCTTTCACACCATATTCTTTCATGATCCATATTTCAGCATGACCTCCATATACAAAACCCGAAACCGATAGGCACTCGCTCAAAACACCCAGAGAAAAGCATTGCCCAACATCAGGTGGAGCAATCAAGCGAACAACTTCATCCGCAATGTCAAAAGAAACAATGACATTAACAGGAGGGCGACTAAACCAATGAAGAGCACCATTAACAATAACATGTTTTGGAGACAATAAGGAACTAACCAGACAATGAGTTCTTCCCATACATCTCCAAGATGTATCGCCTAGAGTAAACACACGAACGTCCCCCCAACCAATCATGGCATTATCATCAAAGTTCCTAATAGCAAAAACCTTATATTCATCGGTATTGGGGCAAAATCCAAACCCAACAGTGGTATCGGAACTATAATCAAAAGGGTCAGGAAGTTTGACAAATTGCCTGGTAAAAGGGTTACAGACATAAATTGGATTGGGAAAACCATCCATATCCTCAGACTCCACCAAACAGAGCAAACCATTACAAGAACCCATTACTCTAAATTCTTCAAAATTGGGTTGTGATCGTGAGAAATTAACATCACTGCAAGTGTAATCATGTTGGGAATCATCGTATTCAAGAAAGTACATTCTATTGTTAGGGTCTCCGAGGAAAAACATACGGCTAACAATGAGCTTCGAATTTTCTTGAAGTGAGGACCGATTCAAGTGCAATTTAATGAAACGAGGGTCGTGGGTGAAATTGAGCCAGGGTTTGGAAACGCACCTGCAAAAGAGGACTGATTTAACGGGCAATCTTGCAAGTATATCCATAACAATGTCGGAAGGAAGCTTCTCCATTGTTCTTGCTCTTCTGTAAAATGGAAGGCGTTGGAGCGGTTAGGGTTCAGGGGCACTTGATAAAGTTTATGAGGTTTTATACTTTTATGAATTGGTTTTATACTTTTATGAATTGGGTCCCAAACAGACCCTTAGCAAGTTTTTTCACCGGGTCGTTCTTGTGAAAAACGCGATGTAAAACGTGTTTTCCACATAGAAGGGTGCTTGGGCAGGCACTTTCCGATACTCTAGGAGGCACTTTCCAATATTTTTACAGCATGCACTTTTTTGGGACTTTCACATCAAGCACTTTTTTACCTTAGAGAAAGCATTTTTTTTGGCACTTGGAAAAAAAAAAAAAATCAGCAGGCATGTTTTAAACTCAAGCAGACATTTTTTTACCTTAGAGAAGGCATTTTTTTTTTGCACTTGAAAAAAAAAGAAAAAAAACAACAGGCATGTTTTAAAACTCAAGCAGGCAATTTTTTACCTTAGAGAATGCACTTTTTTTGCACTTAAAAAAAAAAAACAGGCATGTTTTAAAACTCAAGCAGACACTTTTTTACCTTAGAGAAGACACTTTTTTTTTCACTTGTAAAAAAAAAGAACAAAACAAAAAAAAAATCAACAGGCATGTTTTAAAGTTCCAAATAAGTGTCTGCTATGAATTATCTTGTGCCTCTTATAGCATTAGAAAATGTCTCTTGTATTATAACAAATGTAAAATAAATGCATGCTCAAGTGTCTAAACATGCCTTGGTAGTGTCAAAACATGTGCCTGCTCTAGTGTTAAAATCTGCCTGCTATAATATTGAAAAATGCCTCCTACAGTTTCGAAAAGTGCCTGATGATTTTCATGAGTTCCAGTTATTTACATCAATGCCACCGCGCCTTCTAAGAGCGTTCTCCGCTTTTTTAAAAACACGTTCTACACTAGCGTTAGTGTAGAACACGTTTTTCTCAAGATTTTCACTTTTTCACCCAATCCGAGACTAATATAAAGTCACATTATCATCATTTTTTTTAAAAAAAAAAGATCAAACAACACAAACTTTCCTTAATTAATTTCAAAAAATGGCACTCTAAGACATTCGGATGCTCAACCTAAAGTTACATATTTTCGATCAATGCGTACAATCATTGAAAATACGTCTGCCTTCATTAGAGAGTCTCACTCTTCTAGAATTAAAAAGCATAACCTTGAACCAAATCTTCGTTGATCGCTCATACTAACAATGACCGGAGATACACAAATGCTTTTTCAAGTATAATTTGGACAAGGCCTAATAGTGGCCTTCAAAAAATTCTCACAAGGTTATTATTTAGCGTTGAAGACACGACAAATTAAAGTATTTGGATCGACAATAAATGTCCAACAAAGCATCCAAAACATTGTAACAAAGAGAAATCCGAACATCAGATAAAGACTCTCAACACGATGGAGAGAAGTTAAAGGCTCTCGACAAAAGAGGGAATTTCCAACGAATGGGAGAATAGAAAAGCTCCCAACGAATGAGAGAAAATAAAGGCTCCAAACGAAGGGGGGAAAACATGTAACATAACGAAAAAATCGACTTGGTTGCACGAGAAAACAATAGAGTTTTCAAAGCTTTAACATTGTTTGTATAAATAATAATAATAATAATAATAATAATAATAATAATAATAATAATAATAATTTTACACTATCGACCTCCCGGATCCCACGAGTGAATCGAAAGTTGGATCATAAGACCCAATTTAATTTGTGTTCGAGTGGAGCTTTAACCGACTGACAAACAATTTTGATTTGTAAATTGCGACATCTCAATTTACGACTTAAAACTCTAAAGTGTAAGTTATCAGTTTTAACTATTAACTGATGGATAGACGGTTTAAAGCTATTAAAATATATTTTTCATAATTTTTAAGGAAAAAATGTTTTTGGAAGTTTTTGGTGAAACATTTGGGTTCCCATGGCCCAGTTGTAAAGTCAAGCCTCACTCTCAATGAGCATACTATAGTAGTATTAGACTGACTATTCATGTATTTGTATATTGACTCATAATGTCAGCATTAAGCAATGCATCAACCTTTCACATTCAAATGTTCTGTTCTTATGGTATGCTTGCTGATAATAGTTTTGGCCATTATGTAATTGAATAGCAAATGATGCTATTCAGATACTCTCTCAAATTGATAGCCCTGTTTGATTTTTCAATCAATTTAAAGTTACATTTTATGTTTTGAATATTCAGTGATTTTGAAACCTTAACTTTGGAAATGTGACAACTTTGGAAATGTGACAACTTTTGGGGACAAACAAAAAGGGGAAATGAGACCATCATTTTGAGACGAGGAAGTACAGTACTACTCCCTCTGTCCCTAAATGAGTGTCCATTTTCAAGAAATCTTTGTCCCTAAATGAGTGTCTTTTTTTAGCATAACTTTCTCCCTAAACGTTTTTTTTCGAAAAAAAATTCACCGGTTTCTTTATATGTGCAAAACTAAAGGTTTGGAAAGGAGATTACAAGATTATATATGAATCGTTGTTACCAAATTGTTCAAAAAGTTGAGATTTTCAGTGTCTCTTAAAATGAAATTTGGACACTTATTTAGGGACGGAGGTAGTAATATTTATGAATTCAGATGCAAATATTGTTAAACTTTGAACTTGGGTGGATCAGAGAATCTAATGTCATGGATTGCTACATTGGATTTATCAAAGGCAAAGTTGCCCTTGAAGAATAAAAGGACACAGTTCCATTCTTTGCAGGGTCTGAATCCCAGTGTGAAGAGTATGGGCATACTCGTCTTTTTCTTTAAGTATCTTTGTGATTCTGATTTGTATATATTGTTAGTTAGTGTAAATATTTAGGTAAGTTTAAGTTTGATTTATTTGACTAACATACTTATGTTATCTTTGGTAAGTGGATATATTTTGTAGGGTTTTATTTTAGGTGGACTCTTATAAGGAAAGAATGAATTCTTGGAGTGCAAGGAGGCGGCCAAGCAAAGGATAAATACAAGCCGACTCCTTCATTGTTAGTCACGGATTCTTAGCAAAATATTCAGAGAGAATTAAGTTCTTGAGAGAGTCTTATTTCCTTAGGTGTTCTTGTGAAAAAGAACTCTAAGGTGTTGGGTGTTTTAGTACGGTCTAGAGAGTTAGATCGATTTTGTTCTTTTGTTCTTTTTGTTTTTCTTTCATTCGATTTGTACTCTGCAAATCGCTTTTAATATATGAAAGTTTCCAGCAAGTATTCTTGCTGAAGTTTTAATTGTTATTAAGTTCTTTAATTTCCGCTGCAAATCTGATAACTGTTAAGACAACTGTCTGGACAACTGTTAGCACGTTTGAATACACAGTTGTTCACACAGTTGGTCAATTCCCAGAACAGTCCTAGCCGCCTGATTTCTTTCAATTGGCACCAGAGCCTAATCTCGACACACTGAGATCGATCTGTTATGGCCAGTATGGACTGTTCTCATACTCGTAATAAGCCGCCTACTCTGGATGGTTCTAATTATACCATTTGGAAGGCTAAGATGATCATGTACATCAAGAACATTGATCATCGGGCATGGGTCAGCATTCTAGTGGGATATTCATCCCCTACTATGGAATGGGTTGATCCAAAAGGTAAAGCGTCTGTGTCTGATGAAGAGAAAAAAGAAAAAAATTTGTTCCAAAACCCGAGCAAGACTGGAATGCAGAAGAAATTGCTCTTGCTAACTTCAATGCAAAGGCAATGGCTGCAATTTCTGATCATGTCGATCATAATCTGTATAGGTTATTCTCTAACCATACAGTGGCCAAAAATGCTTGGGACATTTTACAACTTCATTGTGAAGGGTCAGATAGTGTTAAACAAACTAAACTAAGAAGACTAATGACTGAGTTTGAAAATCTAAGGATGGGAGAAGATGAGACTATTCAAAATTACTCTGCAAAATTAATGGATATCTCTAATGAATCCTTCGCATTAGGAGAATCTATTTCCAATGCTAGACTTGTGAGTAAAGTCTTAAGGACTCTTCCAGAGAAATTTAATATCAAGGTTTCTGTCATTGAAGAAACCTGTGACACAAGGACAGTGAGTCTTGAAAAGGTTCTGAGTATTCTTACTACGTTTGAACTGAACCTTGAAGTGCAAAAAACAAGCAAAGCAAATTCAATTGCTCTTGCTAGTGCTCTAACTGTGTCCAAAGATCTTGTGGAACTGTCTAAAGACATGGATGAGTCAACGTTGGAGGAGGATGAGTGTGCCATGATCACTCAAAAATTTAAAACTGTGTTGAATAAAAAACGACAACAGAGATTTCCAAATAAAGGATTCACTCCTTCCATCAAGGCTGAACCATTCAAGAAAGATTCCGGCATGGTAAAACCGGGGTTTGAAGGCAAGAAATTGATTGAGTCAGTTCAGTGTAGGGCTTGTCAAGGTTACGGCCACTATGCTAATGAGTGTGCCAACACACTCAAAAAGAGAGGAATGAGCTTAACTGCTACCTTGAGTGATTCAGATGATGATGAAGAGATTGCAAATCTCTCATGTCTTCATTCATCTTTGTCGTCTCTCTCTGACAGTAAATCTGATAGTGAAGTTGTGCAGTCAGATGACAGATCAACTGACTATGAACAAAAAGGGTTTTTGGTGTTAACCATTGTTTTTAAAACATGAAAATGAAGGAGAGTGAAACAATAATTGATTTTACTGAAACAATAGAAAAAATTGTGTATAAGTTGGAAGTATTAGGGGAATCATTTTCTAATGCTAGACTTGTAAACAAGGTGATAACCTCCATTCCAAGAGGTTTCGATGTTATAATTTTTGTGTTAAAAGAATTCTATGATATAGAAAACATGAGTTTCATGGAACTTAGAAGGAGATTAATTATTCATGAAACATCTTTTCTGAAATCATCACCTCCTTCATCTTCGAATTCTGAAAGAAAATCGTGTGTTTATGCGAGTCATAGTGATAGTGAATATGACAGTGAATCTGACAGTGACGATGAAAAGTCAAGTGTCAGCACAGAAGAAGTTACTGAATATACTTGCTTGAATTCCACGTGTGCAGGTAAAACTGATGAGTCAAAGCAGGATGAGGATGATTTCTTTACATATGAGGAACTACATGAGAACTATGTTGAGTTGTTCGCAGATTGGTCTAAGCGAATGGAACAACTCAATGAGTTCAAGAAGGTAAATAAAAAACTCACCTCTGAAATTTTGATACTCAAAACTGAGAATGAAAAGTTGTCGAGTGAAAGTGAGATTCAGAAGGACTCCATGGCTAGGTTAGAGGTCATGCTTACCAAGAAAGACAATGAGAGTGAAAAATATAAGAGGGAACTTGAAAAAGAAACTAATGCTCTCATGAAACTTAACAATGGCAAGGCTAAATTAGAAGAGGTTCTGAACATGGGAAACTAAGGAAGAACAGGAATAGGCTATGGAGATCCATTGTTTGTTAAAGAAGGTGAGGGTACCTCGAAAAACAAAGAGATTTTGAATGATAATCAAGTATCTTTTCACAAAAATAGGAGAAACAGCAAGAGGAGATTTGTGTGTCATCATTGTTTTGTTCCTGGACACATTCGTCCATTTTGTTTTAAATTGAAACAGGAACTCGGACTGGACAAGAACAGCGGTCACTTGAGCAGACAACTGTGGGCACAATCTAACAGTCAGTTGCCCAGTCAAGTGCTCAGTCAGCAGCAGCAGGTAAGAAAGGTATGGGTAAAGAAAAATACTCAGCAATGCAAAGTGGCTCTTACCTCCTTCAAGAGTTGTGTGGAAGAAGGATGGTACTTCGACAGTGGCTGTTCTCGCCATATGACAGGTGCACGTGAGAATCTCAAGGACTATAAAGCCTTCAATGGTGGAAAAGTCAACTTTGGTGGAGGTGCAAAAGGACAGGTAATCGGCAAAGGTAAGTTAAATGTTAATGGTTTGCCCAACTTGCACAATGTTTTGCTTGTTGATGGACTTAAGTCAAACCTAATCAGCATTAGTCAGTTATGTGACGATGACTTGTTTGTTAAGTTTGATAAGTCAAAATGTGAAGTTTTTGATTCCAAAAGTGTGTGTGTTATGTCAGGCATTCGGTCATCCGATAATTGTTATAAAATTGGTGAACATGAGTCTTGTTTGTCTCCAAAATCAAATGAACTTGAAATTTGGCATCAAAAACTTGGACATGCCAGTGAGAAGAAAATAAGTGAGTTGATTAAATTTGGGGCAGCCAAAGGTTTACCAAAATTGGATTTGAAAAAATTAAGTGTGTGTGGACCATGTCAAAAGGGAAAACAAATAAAGTCAAGTCACAAAAAGGTTCAAACTTTTGGAACTTCTAAGTGTCTTGAGTTGATACACACTGATTTAATGGGTCCAATGGAACTAGAAAGCATGTCTCGAAAGAAATATTGTTTTGTGTGTGTGGATGATTTTTCTCGTTATACTTGGGTCATTTTTTTGAGGGAAAAATCCAACACAATTGAAGAGTTTAAAATTTGGTACAAGAAAGTGAAAAATCTCTATGGTTTAAAAGCCATTAGGATTAGATCTGATCATGGTACTGAATTTGAAAACTCTATTTTTTCATCATTTTGCGATTCAAAGGGAATTACTCATGAATTCTCAGCCCCCAAAACTCCTCAACAAAATGGAGTAGCGGAGAGGAAAAATCGCACATTACAAGAAATGGCCAGAGTCATGTTGAGTGCTAAAAACTTGTCTAAAATATTTTGGGCTGAAGCAGTTAATACGGCTTGTCACATAGGGAATCGTGTCTTCCTAAGAATTGGAAGTACCATGACTCCCTACGAAATTTTACTTGGAAAGAAACCCACGGTCAAATATTTCCATGTATTTGGATGCATTTGCTACATTCTAAATGACCGTGAGTATCTCTCTAAGTTCGATTCTAAAAGTGACAAGGTCATTTTCATTGGATATTCTCAGAATAGTAGAGCTTACAGAGTCTATAATTTGAAAACTAAGACAATTATGGAATCTATAAATGTTATATTCGATGATGCTACTGATCTTAATGTCAAAACCGCTGAGGATGATGTTTCAGGTTGCACCTGGGAGCATGAACAGGTTAATGATGAATCTGAACCACAGAATGCCAAAGAATCTGCAGAAACACAAACTGTGAGAACAAATGACAGACAGGATGAACAATCAGTTAACCCATCAGATGGTCAAACAGTAGTCGATTCTGGTTCAGATTCTGAAATCGATAGAGATCAGGAGAGCATCGGTAATGATCCATCTTCAAGGATTCAGGAAGACCACCCAACTTCCCAAGTAATTGGGGGGGGTGAATGCAGAAAGAAAAACAAGAGGTAAGGGGATCAATTACCGGGAATTGGCCGGCTTAATATGCATGAATTCATCAGGTAAACTCTTGTTGCTTTGTGGCTGATTATGAGCCCAAAAATGTGTTTGAAGCCTTGAAAGATGATAGCTGGATCAACGCCACGCAAAAGGAATTAATCCAATTTGAAAAAAATGAGGTTTGGTTCTTGGTCCCTAGGCCCTCTAATATCAATGTTATTGGGACCAAGTGGATATTTAAAAATAAATCTGATGAACAAGGCAAAATTATAAGGAACAAAGCACGTCTAGTGGCTCAGGGTTACACTCAATTAGAGGGTGTGGACTTTGATGAGACTTTTGCCCCGGTAGCCCGCATTGAGTCCATTAGACTGCTATTAGCTATCTCATGCTATTTAAAAATCACTCTACATCAAATGGATGTAAAGAGTGCGTTCCTAAATGGTTTTTTAAATGAGGAAGTGTTTGTTGAGCAACCTAAGGGGTTTAAGGATCCCCATAAGCCAAATCATGTTTTTAAGTTAAATAAGGCACTCTATGGTCTGAAACAAGCCCCACGTGCTTGGTATGGGAGACTAACAGAGCACCTTATTCAAATTGGCTTTAAAAGGGGAGAGGTTGATAAAACCTTGTTTATTTTGAAAAACAAAAAGGATATTCTCGTGGCCCAAATTTATGTGGATGACATAGTCTTTGGATCTACTTCTAAAACTATGCTTGATATGTTTACTGAGAGTATGACGTCCATATTTGAAATGAGCATGGTTGGGGAATTGAAATTCTTTCTAGGATTACAAATATCTCAAACTAATGAAGGAATGTCAATCTCCCAATCAAAGTATGCCAAAAATTTGGTTAAAAAATTCGGCCTCGAGAATGCCTCTCATTTAAAAACCCCCATGGGATCCTCTCAAAAATTGTTTAAGGACGAGGATGGAGAGAGTGTTGATCAAACACTCTATCGGAGTATGATAGGTAGCTTGCTGTACCTTACAGCTAGCCGCCCCGATATCATGTTTAGTGTCTGCCTCTGTGCTAGGTATCAGGCTGACCCCAAGGTATCCCACTTAACTGCAGTTAAACGTATAATTAGATATGTGAGTGGTACCACAACTCTGGGGTTAAGCTATACGAGGGACACAAACACGAATCTAGTTGGGTTTAGTGATTCAGACTGGGCTGGGAGCATTGATGATAGAAAAAGCACCACGGGTGGGTGTTTTTATCTTGGGAATAATCTTGTGTCTTGGTTTAGTAAGAAACAAAACTGTGTTTCTTTGTCAACTGCTGAATCTGAATACATCGTAGTTGGTAGCTGTTGTACCCAATTATTGTGGATGAATCAAATGATAAAAGATTATGGTCTTAAAAGTGAAACCTTGATGGTATATTGTGATAGTCTAAGTGCTCAGAACATTGCCAAGAATCCTGTACAACACTCTCGAACCAAGCACATAGACATTAGACATCATTTTATTAGAGATCTTGTTGAACAAAAAATCATTACTTTGGAACATGTAAGTACAACGGATCAACTTGCTGATATCTTTACTAAAGCGTTGGATTTCGAGAGATTTTTTTCCCTTAAGAAGTCTCTCGAATTGTGTGTTACCAGTTGACTGCACCACTGTGCGGACAACTGTCTGCATTTCTGTATAATTGTATAATACAGTTAACACACAAAAAAAAAAAAAAAAAAAAAATTCATTCTAGCACGGTTGTCTCTTGTGATCACTTGTTCTTCTTCTAGTTCTTTGACTCTGTGTTCTTACCCTTAAATGTGAGACCCTTCTTAACATGATAATAAAAAATTGTCATGTTAATTCCTGCGTGTTGTTTATCATGGAGTGGGCATTTAATTTTGTTGCGGGGAAAACAAGCTGCCTCCAATCTTTGAAGTTACTACCCATTTAAGCAAAAAGCTGAAGTGTTTCAATACATAACTTAGGAATCAGTGTAACACTGTATTGAGAGAGTGAATAGCTCCTCCCCGCAGCTAATTCTTAGTCATAAGCCTTAAAATGGGAATGTTCTAGAGGCTACATGATTGAAGGTGAATCTCATTGAATTTCTGTGTGTTGGAACCGAGTCAAGAACTGAGTTGATCATACTATGTCACACCCAAATTGAGACAATCTTCACTTATGTGTTTAGGCATGTTTTCCTTAAGTTTTTTTTTTCTTTCGTATTTATATCAGCAAATTGAAATGTTTTCCTTCTTGTTACAGATTTAGTGATTTCATGTGTTCATCGATAGTCCAATAACGTGTTGTTCAAGTTTCATGCAGGGAGTGATTTTTTTCTTTCGTGTGGAATAAAGGATTCTGTGGAAATATGGCAAGTTTATTTTGAGTAACTGAGATTTTCACAATGTTTATCAAGATCTCTCTTGTGAAATCACCATCCCAGTCTTATTTGGATTTTTAAAGGGTGTCCAGCACTAAAAAGGAGCCACAATTTTTTTTCTCCCGCATTCAGTGCACCGGGTTGTGTCTGAGTTCTTTCCCTCCTGGATATCTCTCTTGTCTTGTCAACTGTAAGGTCACACCTCCCTCCTCATAAGTACCGTCAACTACTTCTTTCCCTCCTCATCAGAAATTTCTTCTCATTATTCTTCTTTCTCTCTCAAATTTGCTGTTCAAAGTTCATTACACCGGGTTTGTGTTTACAATTTGTGCAGAAAATCTCCATGGCAGCTTCGTCTTCACCAGCTCCGGCGCTCACCTCTTGTGTCGCCAGTGTCGCCGACTTAATCAATGTCCCACAATCCGATTTGGCGGTCGATCCTCGATTTCTAGTGTTGCCGGAGCATGCAATCGACGTCGACAACTCTCTCCAGGTCTCAGCCTTGTCCAAAGCTCGCAAAGTCATGGCTCCCGGGTCTCGCCATTCCGACCGTCTTGAAAAATTGGGAACAGGGGCCTCTTCTGGGTCTTTCAAACCCAATAAAGTTCGTGCCACCATGGATGCCGAGGCAAGAAAAAAGGAGAAATCATCAGCCAAAAGTGGTTCCCGTCGACGGTTGATTTTAGCAGAATCAGAGGAAGAAGACCCTCGGTCTTCTCCGGCGCCGGCAACCAATGCCGACGATTTTGATGAAGATGTGCCGGTGGTAACTCTATTCCGGGCAACAAGGGCGAGAAAAGGTACTCCATTCAAAAATCCACCTCTGTCTACATCATCTCCGACAATTCCTAGGATTCAAACCCGAAGTGCTAAAAGGAAGGTTCTGGAAACTTCCATGCAAGAAGAGGGGTCCACATCTCAGCATGACGATTCTAGTGACAAAGATGTTGAGGTTGACTCTGAGGAAACCCCATCCGAGCAAGAGGGCCCACGCCGTGTTAGTCAGTATGCATCTTCTGGGGTCAAGGCATCTGACAGGTCAACTGTGAGGAAAACTGTAGGTTCATCTCAGCCTGCAGTTAGACAGTCAAGGGGTTCGGCTAGAATATCAAAAAGGGTACGTAAAATCTCTTCTCTCATTCCCAGTGTCCCATTTAATCTAGACCTTCCCCATGATCCAAAGTTTTATTATCCTTCTTCTGCTGAGCGGTTTGCAAAATATTTTAAAAGAAAATTTTCTGTTGAAAGGGTAAAGGATGATCGTAGTTTTGGGAAGTTGTTTTTGATTGATTTTCTGAGTGAAAGAAAACTGGTCAAATCTTTATCGTTTGCTAAAGCCTTCTCTCGTCAAGTAGTGACTGAGTTTTATGCCAATCTCTCTCGCGATGTGGCTCTGTCAGAATCCCCAAATTTCCATCGCACTTTTATTAGGGATAGGGTAATCGATTTCTCACCTCAGTCAATCAATGTTTTTCTTGAAACCCCAAACACTCCTCTCTCTGATATTCCGAATGACCTGGATGAGGCTGTTAGGACCATTACTGGTCATTCTGTGTTATCTTGGCCATCTGATCTTAGGTCCACTTCTCTTTCCCATCGTTACAATTGTCTCCACCATATCATGCTCACCAATTGGAAACCATCATCCCAACCTTCCATTGTGACCAAGGAACAGGCCCTTCTTCTATTTCAAATTGGGATGAATAAATTCAATCTAGGTGCTGAAAGACGGTTGTAAGCTACTCTGAGTCTCCTGATTCTCCTTACTGTCTTCCTCATCCTTGTTTAATTTCTGCTCTTCTGGGTACTCATGAGATTGTAGCCAATCCAAATGAGGATTTTATTTCTCTTCCTCCTCCGATAGTCCAACCCAAAACCATGTTTGCTCCAAATCGTTTCAATGACTGGCCTATGCCAGTTGACACTCCTGTTGACAGGACATCTGCCAGTGCATCTGTTCCTCCAGTTCAGCCATCAGTTCATCCATCAGATTTCTCACAAGCTATTCTGCAGGCTCAAATTGATTCAGTAAGTAATCAGATTGCTGCTCACAAGGCAGATATATTAGCCAAAGAGATTATCGTCTCTGGACTGGAGCAAACTCTAATTGAGCTTAGCCAGGCATTGCATGGTTCTAAACAAAAAGGGGGAGAGAACTTGCATGAAGGGGGAGCATCTGGTACAAATGCAGGGGGAGAGAATGCAAATGCAGGGGGAGAAAATGCAGGTGCTATGATTGTTGCTGGTCCAAGTGGGACTCAAGATGATGATTTAGAATTTTCTTTTGAAAGAGACATAGCCACTGCGGTTGAAGATGAAGTTCTTGGAGAAGACCTATATTATGGACTTTAAAGTTTGTTTTTGTTTATTTTTTTTGGGGTTTGTAAAATCTTTGACAGTTCTTTTTATTTTCTGTTCTAGCTGGTTATAAATTGTTCTTGGGAAATATGTTTTTATTAATTTTTGCAGGTTTTGTTCAGAACCACAAAGATAGGGGGAGATTGAAGAGTATGGGCATACTCGTCTTTTTCTTTAAGTATCTTTGTGATTCTGATTTGTATATATTGTTAGTTAGTGTAAATATTTAGGTAAGTTTAAGTTTGATTTATTTGACTAACATACTTATGTTATCTTTGGTAAGTGGATATATTTTGTAGGGTTTTATTTTAGGTGGACTCTTATAAGGAAAGAATGAATTCTTGGAGTGCAAGGAGGCGGCCAAGCAAAGGATAAATACAAGCCGACTCCTTCATTGTTAGTCACGGATTCTTAGCAAAATATTCAGAGAGAATTAAGTTCTTGAGAGAGTCTTATTTCCTTAGGTGTTCTTGTGAAAAAGAACTCTAAGGTGTTGGGTGTTTTAGTACGGTCTAGAGAGTTAGATCGATTTTGTTCTTTTGATATTTTTGTTTTTCTTTCATTCGATTTGTACTCTGTAAATCGCTTTTAATATATGAAAGTTTCCAGCAAGTATTCTTGCTGAAGTTTTAATTGTTATTAAGTTCTTGAATTTCCACTGCAAATCTGATAACTGTGAAGACAACTGTCTGGACAACTGTTAGCACGTTTGAATACACAGTTGTTCACACAGTTGGTCAATTCCCAGAACAGTCCTAGCCGCCTGATTTCTTTCACAGTGGGAAGAAAGAAACCCAAAGTTTCAGAAAATATTCATTATCTTGCATGAAATTAGCTGTGCCATTTTCTCAACTTGCTCTGACAAAAACAATGGTAACAAGATTGACAAGTCAACTGGGACATTTATTGTCGGACGGAGGAGGGAGTTTCATTCATGTACAACTCTGGTCCGGCTGCAGCTTAAGTCAAACTTGCTTCTTTCCTAAGACTCTCCAGCACATATTTTTCTCCAGTGAGGTATTCCACCAAACCTTAATCAAAGTGATAAATTAGGAAATTGTCAAAAACAACTTCATCATCAAGAAACAAGATTTCAGATCCTAGAGGTGATTACTACATACCATTGGTATAATGTCGACAGTCGTGACTCCCAACTATCAGATCAGTTTCCCATTTCTCATTGAACTCATTTACAGCACCAATACCAGAACAATATCCCACCTTCCAACATTTTGTTTTTGGCAGCTTTTTCAGCTTCCTTGTCAGAACAACTCCTAAGAATTAAACACTTATGTCAGAATACCGTTACAATTACAAACCAAATCTTTCACAGTTATTGGCACCTGTTAAACTGGAAAGAATAAAAAAAAAATATACTACCTACGTCCCAGAATGAATGTCCAATTTTTATTTTTATTTTACAAATTTGCTCTTGATCAAGACCAAATTTGAAATTTTTTTAGACATTCATCTTGGGACAGAGGTAGTATTATTGAAACATTTAGGACTGCCAAAAATTTTGTGAAAAAATCATACCAGGTATTTTTCTACCAGATAGTGCTGCAAGTGCTACGTATACATTTTCAGGGTCTTGCGGTTGAAAATCGAAGACCAAAGCCTGCGAGTTGGGAAGAGGAGATGAGGATGGTTTGATGATGACCATGAAATGCTGTAAATCCCATGACAAGTTGAGAGAGAAAGCTGTGGACATGAACAACTGTGCTGGTCCTTTTGTGGATCTTAATGCCACTGCTGCTACATATACTTCATCTCTCCCAATTATCTTTGCAGCTTTTGTCAAATTCCCAGTTACAGAAACCATAAAGATTAAATTTTTTTCATTCAAGATTGAATTTTTCCTCCATTGGAGTATTTTAAATGGATAACACTTGGGTGGTGGTGGTGCTGCTGACATGGGGCCCTCCTTGTGACTACTCCCTCCGTCCCACCTCACTTGAGAACTACTCCGTAAGAGGTGGGCGCAATAACTAAGGAAAATGTGTGGTAGAAAATGAAGAGAAAAAATGAGTGGGGTAAATAGTAGTTTTGGTTGAATAAATTGAATGGTGTGAAATGGAGAGAGCAAATGAAGTGTGGGGTAGATTGATACGGGGAAAACGCAACGGAAAAGAAGAATAAAGAAAATTGATAGAAAAGGATAGGATGCTCACCACTTCAAGGAATCCACCTTGAAGATACAGGGCATAAACAACTCACCACTCTAAGGAATCCACCAAAGAGATACAGGGTTGTGTTTGTTCATCACTAAACGGAATCCACCGAATAGATAAAGAACAAGAAAAGATGGCACAAAGCACAATCTTATATTTTATAAACTCAAATTCAACTCCGTCTTACAATGATAATTGTAGGCTATTTATAGTTACTTGGAACATCCCTCCAAGCTTAAGAATACAAAGGATGCTAAAATATTTATTAAACAATTATGATAAAAAGATAAGATAACCTAGAAATTTTAAGAGACTTGATGAACATGAAGACTTGACCAATTTTCGGATGTACTTGGCTTTCAAACTACCCTGAGGTCAAACAGCCATAACTCCCTCTAGAAAATTCCAAATTCAAATCCGAAAAGTGCTCCAGAAACTAGACTCAAATATATTTCTAATGATATTTTTTTTGTAATTTTTGGCTAATTCGTTTGTGAGATACACTCTGTAGAAATGGACAGATTCTGTTGAGAATGCCAAACACCAATCGCTTAGTTCCGGCGTCATACTCCCCCACTTGAAGTAAATTCGTCCTCGAATTTTAGTCATCGCCTCTTTAGAATCTCTAGTAAATCTTTCAAGCATTTGCATTGATAGCTCTTGAATTTTCTTTCGGTATACTCGGCAAACTTTGAATTTTATCGACTGCGTGACTACATCCATCCATTCACTCCAACGAGTAAACACTTGAATAATCTAGATCAAAAGGATCTTTGTAGAAGTAATTACTTTAATATTTTCAAAAGTATCCTTTGACCAAATCAATGGAAGTGTATTAAAAGCACTTGAAGAAAATGAAAAAGATCCACAAATTTCACAATCATCCACACATTTGTCAAAACATGGTGGTGAATCATTTCCAAATTGATGAAATGAAAAATATATTTGCTCTTGAGAATATTCATAAAAAATTGGAGGTAGAGACCAATCAACAATTGGTTCTGGAGTGATGGTACTAGTAAAAGGCCAAAAAGGTCTATCCATGATGAATTGAGAAAGAACTATATTTTATCGTTTTTTTTTAATGAAATAGGAGATGACGAATAAGAATCGGATAAAATGATATTTAAACTAAAACAAGAACGTTTCAAGAATCGAAACCTGCTCTGATGCCAATTTGATACCGGAAAAATGCAGCGGAAAAGAAGAGAAACGAGGCTCTGATACCACTTTGATACCGGAAAGTGGAGAAGACATCGGAGGTAGCACAAGTGAACAAACAAGGGTTTAATAAACTTGTTAGGATTGAGGGTCCAACAATCACTTATCTAGAATAGATCAAAGCACAAAATAGCAAAGAGAAAGCAAACGAAAACAAAGAACACAGAGATTTACGTGGAAAACCCTTCTAAACAAGAAGAGTAAAAAACCACGGGCGACAAAGAACAATCCACTATAATCAATGAGAGTACAAGGAGATTACAAGGTGATAATCAATCACACAATCTCACAATCACTCAATAATGAATAACCCTAGCTTTTTCTATCTCTCTCTGACTCAAGGATATAACGGCACAAAAGACTACACAAGGGTTTTATTGTTTTACCTTAAAAACTGCCCGACTAAGCCCAGTCCGTCAAAGTGGGTGAGCGCCCAAGACCCAAGTGCGCGACCGCCCAAAGCATCAGTTGATTCCGTCTTCTGAACCAGCGATGTGCGCGGTCGCCCAGAACCATCATGGGCGATCACCCAAAGCGCCTGCTGTGCCGGAATTGCTCAAAACCAAATTGAGAGTCACCCAAAATCAACAATTCTCCACCTTGATGATCAATCCCGAAAAAAGCTAGTAAACCAAGGGAACATCCCTATATCCGCCGCCCCCGCCCCGAAGGGCATCAATGACTAGTAACCCTGACTAAGTCCAAACAATGCTCGAACTTAGCAATATGCAATGGCTTTGTCAACATATCTGCTGGGTTGTCAACTGTATCAACCTTCTTTAGGACCACTTCACCATCCGCTATTGTAGTCCTTACGAAATGATATTTTATGTCAATGTGCTTCGTTCTCCTATGGAAAGAATTCTGATTCTTCGCCAAACAAATCGCACTTTGGCTATCACTGAAAACCTCAGGAGCACCTTGAACAATACCAAGTTCATAAACCAAACCACCAAGCCATTTGGCTTCCTTGACCACCTCTGTTATAGCCATATACTCAGCCTCGGCAGTAGACAATGCCGTGACTTCTTGCAATCCAGATTTCCAACTAACAGCGGAACCACCAAGACAAAATACATATCCCGTTGTATATTTCCTGTCATCAAGATTTCCGCCCCAATCTGAATCAACATACCCAACAAAACCATCACTGTTCTTGCCATACACGATGCACAAACCTGGTGTACCACTCAAGTATCGCAGAATCCACTTGACAGCATTCCAATGCTCTTTCCCCGGATTCCCCATGTATCGACTCACCACGCTCACTGCTTGAGTGATATCTGGTCGAGTACACACCATAGCATACATAATACACCCAACAGCATTTGAATATGGAACACGTGACATATAATCCATATCATCTTTAGACTTGGGACTATCTAAAGAAGATAACCTAAAGTGAGATGCCAAAGGAGTACTTACAGATTTGGCATTCCTCATATTGAACCGTTCCAGAACCCTCTCCAAATACTTTTTGTGAGATAAGTACAAGAGTCCCTTCTTTTGATCCCGTTCAATCTCCATGCCAAGTATCTTCTTCGTAGCACCTAAGTCCTTCATCTCAAACTCACTTTGCAACATCAATTTCACCTGGTTGACATCATTGATATCTTTTGCAGCCACAAGCATATCATCGACATATAATACAAGATAAATCAATGTGCCATCACTACATACCTTCAAGTAGACACAACTATCAAATTCGCTCCTAGCAAAGCCATGGGTAACCATAAAAGTGTCGAATCTTTTATACCATTATCGAAGTGACTGCTTCAAACCATACAAGGATCTCTTCAACAGGAAAACATGATCCTCCTTACCCTCAGCTACAAACCCTTCAGGATGGCGCATGTAGATCTCCTCCTCAAGCTCCCCATGTAAAAAGGCCATCTTTACATCTAACTGCTCAAGCTCTAGATCTTGCATCGCCACAATGCTCAACAAGGCGCGAATAGATGTGTGTCTCACAACCGGTGAAAATATCTCATTGTAGTATACTCCTTCGGCTTGAGTGAAACCACGAGCAACTAACCTTTCTTTGTACCTTGCTTCCTCAATACCCGAAGTACCTTCTTTGAACTTGTAGACCCACTTGCAACTGACTAACTTCTTCTTTGGTGGTGGTCTCACAAGTTCCCATGTCTGATTCTTCATGAGAGATACCATCTCTTCTTCCATAGCAACCGACTGTAGATACCCAGGGGAACCACGGCTTGGCTAGAGCGGTGAATTACCTAGGATGTCTAATTGATTTTAAGAGTCGCCACCCACGTTTTAGAGGAACGCGAGAAAACCTAAGAAAATAGCATTTTTTATTGATTACGAAACCAAAGATTCTTGAGATGAGGGGTTCGGGGGTTAGGTGACGGAGTGGAAAGTACTTAAACACCCACTCCGCCCCGCTTACGCGGGTCTTGCTACTTTTGGTGTTCTAATACTAATAAGAAAAGTCCTGCAATTATTAATGTAAGAAATGCTAACAATTACAATGGAAAGAAAGGGGAAAATTAAAAGGAAATAAAAGAGAATTGTTTTTATTGATTAATTTATGCTAAAGATTACATGTAACAATTATACTAAACAATTACATTAAGAAATGGATAGGAAATTAAAGTAGAGATTGAAATGTAGGGAGATGACCTTGACCAACTTTAATGTAATAAAGTGGTCATTTGGTCATGTCCCATTTGGTGGGGATTGCATACATCTAAAAAGACAAATAAAATAGAAGAAGAAGAAGTGTACCTTTAGAAAAGAGGACTTCAAACTTGGACTTGAAAATGGTGTTGTTGTAGGGAAATTGTTGTAGAACAATTTGTGTAGAGTCTTGTTGTTAAGAACTCTCATTGGGAGAATTTGTGTATAGTGTAGTTTATGAATCAAAGTTGAGGTCCTAGGTCCCTTTCTAAGGTAGAAAAAGGGGGTTTATATAGGTAAAAAAGAGAGGGAAAGGTTGGAGGGAAAATGATCAATCCATGTGAGATGGAATTGACCAATAGAAAGTAAGATAAATAAAATAATTAATAAAAGAAAATCAAATAAAATAAAATAAAGAGGGAATATTCTATTTAAAGGCATGGCTAAGAATATGGGATTGGGAGTTATGAAATAAGGGGGGATGAATGTGGAGGTAAAAAGAGGCTCTTTTGTGATTAAGAAGAGATGTTGTAAATAAGAAAAGGGAGGGAAATAAGGTGCAATCCGTTACTGCCATAATGGGAGGCGCGCAAGTCCCGCTTTAGGGGCGAGACGCGCGCGCAGCCCACAAACAGTGTCGGAAGCGCCCGCGGGTGGAAAATACAGAATGACATAAATGACTCTAAAGTTAATTCTGTTATGCAGTTTAGTCCAAAACTAATGGAATCAGTTAGGAACTTAACCGAAGTAGCAGAAATTAACAAAAAAGTAAGTTCAAATCCAAAAAATACTATGTATGCTGGTTCATGCACATTTACTGTTTCAGCAGCTGTTAATGCAGCTGTTATAGGCCACCATTTCTTCAAAACCATATCTAACCGGAGGTTTTTTGTCCCTCTTACCTCTACCAAGATCACTGGTAGTCTCCACCTGCTTGCTTGTCTCCTCCTCTTGACCTAAAGCATCAATTGGAGTTGCTTCATCAGACATATCTTTTTCATCTAAGTCTATTTCCACCCTTTCTGTATCATCTCCGTCTGTCTCCACCTATTTGTTTAACTGTCCTGCAGAACCCTTTTTCTCACGGAGAAGTAAAGATTCATTAAAAGTGACATCTCTACTTGTCAGGAACCTAGATGCAACCGGATCCCATAACCTGAATCCCTTCACTCCAGTAGTATAGCCAACAAAGACACACTTTTTGGCTCTTGGCTCCAACTTGTTTCCATTGTTCACATACGCATAGGTGGGACACCCGAAAATACGCAATCTTGAGTAATCTCCTGGAGAGCCTGACCACATCTCCACCGGAGTCTTCATCCTAATACTAGAATTTGGAGAACGATTAGCCAAGTAAGCAGTCATGCTAATCGCATCCGCCCAAAATTATTTACCTAATCCTGCTTGTGACAACAAACACCGAGCCCTTTCTAACAACGTGCGGTTCATCCTTTCTGCAACACCATTCTGTTGTGGTTTCCCCACACAAGTTCTGTGTCGACCAATACCTTCATTTTTACAAAATTCAGTAATCTCCTTTTCGACAAACTCAAGGCCATTATCTGTTCTCAGTTTCTTTATGGGTCTATCTGTCTGTTTCTCAACCAAAGTTTTCCATTGCTTAAAATTTAAAAGCACATCATTCTTATGTTTCAAGAAATAGACAAACACCTTTCACGAATAATCATCAACAAAAGTCAATAAATAACGAGAACCACCCTTAGATAATTTCCTAGACGGACCCCATAAATCAGAATGAATGTAATCAAGAATACCTTTAGAGTTGTGCACTCCCTTCCCGAAGTTAGCCTTTGTCTGTTTTCCAAGCACACAATGCTCACAAAAGTCCATAGGCCCCGTCTTCTGTCCATCTAATAAACCGCGCTTTGAAAGTTCTGTCATTCCCTTCAAGCCAATGTGACCAAGTCTCATATGCCACAACTGAGTAACCTCCACCTCAGTCATAGAACCCTTTGCAACTGACACATTACCAACAACCATAGAACCAATAAGCTCGTACAATGTCCCCACCTTCTTTCCCTTTAAAGCCACCAAGTCACCTTTGATAGGCGATAGTTCGCCATTCACAATGGCTAAGCTATACCCAAGACTATCCAAAGTGCCTAGAGAAATCAGGTTGTTCTTCAATTCAGGAACATGTCTGACATTGTGTAATTTCCTCACTACTCCATCAAACATCTTAATCTGGATAGTCCCAATACCAACAACCTTGCATGCAGCGTTATTTCCCATCAAAACCACTCCACCAGTAGTAGCCTTATAAGAACAAAACCATGCCCGGTTGGGACTAATGTGATAAGAACAACCCGAGTCCAAAATCCAATTATCACGAATTTTGGTACCCAAATCACAAGCAGTAAGTGCATTACTATCACTGTCATCACTAGTGTCACTAAACACCACTCTAGCTTACCCTTCTTACCGGTTGTTTTATCATCTCTTTTATTGGGACAAAATTTTCTAATGTGTCCCTTCTCCTTACAAGCATGACATATCACATCTTTCAACCATTTGCTTGAACTGGATTGACCCGAGTTCTTTGCACTCGTTCCCTTCCCTGTTTTCTTGCCGCTTCTAGCTACTAACCCATCACCTTGAGATTCAGCACTTGGAGAAGTCAAGTGCGTCTCAATAACTTCACGTTGTAGCAAAGCATTCTTGATCTCTTCCAAAGAGATCTCATCCTTCCCATACAGAACCGTCTCACGAAAGTGCATGTACTCAGAGGGTAAAGAACATAGCAATTTGACCGCCAATTGCTCATCATCAATCACAACATCTACATTCTTTAGGTCCATGACCAAACCATCAAACTTATCACGATGTTTTTTCAAAGACTCACCTGATTTGAGTTTGCATTCTTTACGTTTCTTCATCAGTAGCAACCGATTACTAATGCTCTTCGTCATGTAGAGTTGTTCAAGCCTAAGCCAGAGCCCTGCAGCCGTCTTCTCGCTCACAACCTCCCTCAACACTTTGTCTTTGAGACTTAAATGCAAGAGAGACAAAGCTTTCTCGTCCATGTCATCGAACTGTTCATCAGTCAAGCTTTCTGGTTTCTTTGCCTTACCCAGCAAAGCCTTGACACACTGTTTTCCCACCAAGATTGCTCGCATCTTTACTTGCCACAACCCGAAATTGACCTTGCGGTCGAATTTCTCAATTTCGTACTTCCCTGACATCTTCTACCGATAAGTAATACAAGAACCTCAAACCAAGCTCTTGATACCAATTGTTAGGATTAAGGGTCCAACAATCACTTATCTAGAATAGATCAAAGCACAAAATAGCAAAGATAAAGCAAACAAAAACTAAGAACACAGACATTTACGTGGAAAACCCTTCTAAACAAGAAGAGTAAAAAACCACGGGCGACAAAGAACAATCCACTATAATCATGAGAGTACAAGGAGATTACAAGGTGATAATCAATCACACAATCTCACAATCACTCAATAATGAATAACCCTAGCTTTTTCTATCTCTCTCTGACTCAAGGATATAACGGCACAAAAGACTACACAAGGGTTTTATTGTTTTACCTAAAAACTGCCCGACTAAGCCCAGTCCGTCAAAGTGGGCGAGCGCCCAAGACCCAAGTGCGCGACCACCCAAAGCATCAGTCAATTCCGTCTTCTGAACCAGCGATGTGCGCGGTCACCCAGAACCATCATGGGCGATCGCCCAAAGCGCCTGCTGTACCGGAATTGCTCAAAACCAAATTGAGAGTCACCCAAAATCAACAAGTGCCGAAGCAGCAGTATACAAAAGTAAGGGTCGAACCACAGAGACTCGTGGATAAACAAGTTGATTTAATTAATGTAAAGAGTAACCAAAAAGGGGGGTTTTTAGATTTGATTTGATTAAACTACTTTAACTACAAAGCAATAAAACCTAACAATTTAAGATCACAAAGGACACAAAGATTGAATTCAAGATACGAAGATTCACAGATTGGGGTTCACAACTATCTCCGCTCTATGCTATTTTTAATAAAAAGATTACCAAACTTGTTCAAGAAATCGTTCACTTAGTTAAGAGTTGGAATTGTCTGGTCACCGTATTGCAACACTATTATTATCTTTATGTGATGAATTCCGCTAGATCAACAACACACACAAATAATTTATTAAGTTCTTACGAACAATTGATTTTAGATCCTTTTGATTTCCTCTAGGTCCTCAATTAAATCTATTCAATGAAATCTAGGTTAATGTAAAAACTATCCACGCTAGTGAAATAATTTAAACCCTAATGATTTAAAGATCAACAATATCTATCTATAAGGTTGAAATCTCTAAATGAATTAAAATTGATTCCAATGAACAAGAACAAGATTGATTTTAATTAAACACAATTTAGCATAGCGTTTCGATAGTGCTACACCCAATCCATGAACAAGGAATTTAGCTACTCATAGACATAGCAAGAATCACAAGAATAAGATTAAAAACCATAAACCTGGATAAACGCTTGATGATGAATAAATCCCCCCAACTCTTGTTTACAATCTTCAATACTTAAGAAAACCTAAAGAAAGCCTCCTCAAATAAAATACTGCAGTCTACTATTTATACAGAGAGAAACTAGGGCTCAAAAATAGGGAAAATTGGGTCAAAACACGCTTTCGAGAGCAATCCCGAAAATCAGTGCGGAGGAGTGGGCGACCGCCCGGAAGGGTTATGGGCGACCGCCCAAAGCATCAGACTGGAGAATCTCTAAAACGCATGAGTGGGCGACCGCCCACTCTCCTGGAATGTATTTTTCTTCATTTTTTCCTTCTTTTCTTCGCATCTTCGACTCGCTTTGACCATGGTTGACCCTTAATTCCAACTGTGACTCGAGCAATATTCGGTCTTCGACAAATTACAACCCAAGAAATTTGTAACCACAGAAAATGCACTACAAAGTGTCTTAAAACATTACAAATCCAACAAAGTTCCATAACCCATAAAAGACCAAAAATACATCCAATCTAAACTAGATTACAACCAAAAGCCGATGAAATTAGTACGAAAATGTAGAGATAATACATGTTTAAACCGATCCATCAAATTCCCCCATGCTTAGACCATTACTCGTCGCAGAGTAATATTCCTAACCCCACATCTAAACACCGGTCTATTAAGCGTAGCATGGAGGAAAATGATACATATCTCCTCTACATCTCCCATCAAACAAAGTCAAGACAAGATGACATCACTCAGAGTGTAAGAAACTCAGCTCCTTATAACTCCCAAGGCAAGCGCAAGACAATGGCCCTAATCGATATCACACCAATGATAGGAACACAAATAAACATATCCGATTAGGGCCGACTCACAAAAGCTAGGGGGAACTAAAAGGTCCTAGGTTTCCCCCACGCTTATCTTACACTACAACATCCCTCAAACAGAAATCAAAGCCATAATAAATAGCAATGACTTACCTCATGATAAGCTCCAACGCCCCCTTATGACTCTAACAAAAAATATGAGGATTTTCTATCCTATTCGCCTCTAACCAAACCTCCTACACCAAACAGGAATCCTACCCAATTCTCCGAACCTCCCTTAGGACGCCACGCCAGGTAAAAACAATAACTCACTCAATTTATCTCCTTTTACCTAGGTGCCCTTTCGGGTTTTCACCTAGCCTCTCTTTTCTTTTTCAATTTTTTTTCTTTTTTTTTTTACTAAAAACAAGTAACGGTGATATAACAGCAGCAACAAATAATAATACCCCACACCCCCACACTAAAACCATGCAATGTCCACAATGTATAAAGAATAAAGATTAGGTGGGAAAGGGATACCTCCAATCACTACTGAGGTGGCAGAAAGAAGTGGTCCCAAGCACCACTGGAACTGCTGCCCTGCCCTTAACCGCTCGAACTACTCCCAGGCCATTACGGTGGCTATGCCGCTTGTTGTTCTCCCCATGAAGACCCTTCCCACTGCATGTTAGGTGGTGGGACGTATGGGTCAAACGGTCGCGGTGGTGGCAACCTCTGAAGCACATCTCTGAAAAACTCCCGCTGGGCATTCTCCTGCCTCTGTAATCTATCCTCGATCATGTCCTCCCAACAGCTCCTGTTATACTCCCACACTTGCATCCTTTGATCCATATCCTGGACCCGCCTATCCACTGCCTGAATCTGTCCTGATAGATAATGCGTATACTCAATGTGGGACATCTCTCCAATCTCCTCCTCAAACGGATCACTACCCCCAGCACCTTTCCCCTCTTCATCACCAACTGGCTCATCGTCCATCGGTTGTGGACCTTGGGATGTGCTCGCACCCCCTTGTGCACTGCCCCTTATGAGGAATTTAGCATCAACAGCAGAACCAGGAAAAAGATCCCTTGGGACTTGCAACAAATCCACTCTTGCCTTCCCAATCAATCCAGTAATAAGTAGCGGGAAATTAAAGTTAGAGCTGCTCATGTTCTGGATTGTGTGATAAATTTCATCCCGGATAATATGTCCCATATTCATTTTTGCTCCTGTCAACACACAGTGCATGAGCACCGCCCGTCTCCAATGAACTTCATTAAAATGTGTGGTGGGGAGAATCCTCTCGCAAATGAATCTGTGAAAATATCTTAACCTGGGATCTAAGTCTCGGGTAAACAGTACTTGCCCACTCCTCTTGTTTGTCAAGTCAAGCACCCCAAACGTTGGGACCAAAACAACCAGCCTACGCCTATAATCCCCTTGAATTTGCCTCACCATTCTGGCGTACACACAATCCTCTGGTTTAACCGCATTAGACATCCCATAATAAGCATTGATGTCCGTACCCGAATAGTCAATGTTAGTCCCTCGCACCTGGGACGTCGCGTCATTCCCCTTCTCAAAGGCATTTGCATAAAACTCTTTGACATATTCACCTACCCCATTCTCTGTCAGGTGAGCCGCAAGTTTATTCCATTTATAACAGGTAAACAAATCATTTAGTCCCAAATCTTTCTTTTTAAGCTCTCTTTCAACATTAAAATGTTTATGGGACCAACGGTTATACCAATTTTCGGCTTGCTCGCCCACAAAACGGGTTCGATCAAAATTTAGTTGGGGAGCTACTTCTCTAGGGGGAGCACGACCTCTAGCCATAACACAATTCAAGACTACCCAACAGCCACAGAGAATTAATCGCAAAAGGGATTCTTACTTGCTCGCCGGAGACTCACCGGAAATTGGCCGGAAAATTCGCCGGAGTAGGAGAAGATGACCGGAAGATAGAGCTTGCTCACACGATCACTTTTCCCTTCTAGAAGCACCTTCAATTCTCGCTCCAAGTTGCCCAATTCATCCTTTTCCGTGTTCTTGACAACTTCAACAATTCTTCCAATTCTTGAGATTCAATGGCGTTTTTGGGTTGATTTCTTGAGATTAATGGAGGAGGAGGGATGGGTATGCCAATTTTGGTGATTAAGGGAGAAGAAGGTGGTGATTTATGGGAGGATTTGTAAAGAGAGGGAGGTATAACTCGGTTTTTAGAGAGAGAAAGAGGGTGGAGGCTTATGGTTATTGAAAAAATTGAAGGGGAGAGGTCAAAATCCGACCCAAAACCCCGATCTGTCCGCCCGGTTTGCTAAGTGGGCGACCGCCAATAGGCTTAGTGGGTGACCGCCCATTACATCAGTTTGGACCCCTCCTTTTTCACCCTTCCTGGGCGACCGCCTACAACCAGAGTGGGCGGACGCCCACTTTCCTGTAGCTTTTTTTTTTTTTTTGAGCTAGCCACCTCGCAATCCATTGATGCACATCACCACAAACAAACATCACAAGCGTAATATCCATTATGAAAATAAAAATGACTCAAAGAATAAAAATCTTTTTGGAGGGTGATACTATATACACTCCCCTATAAACCCACAAACTCGGAGAGATCCCTAAAGGATGACACGGACAAACTTTTTGACCGCACTTTCGTTGCCTACGTTCCCCTTAAGACAATAAGGGGCTCAAGTCACCGTAGTTCGAACCGACCCAGAAATAAAAGACACGAAAGCAATAATATTAACTTTTTGTTTTATGAATACCACCACCCCCAACCAAAAGTGTGCTATGTCCTCATGGCATTGAAGAAACAACACACTCCCAATTCAAAAATGATGATAAACTGAAAGGAAAAAACATAAAAAAATAAAATGATACCTGGTTGGGTTGCCTCCCAACAAGCGCCTTTGTTTTAAGTATTTGGCTCGACATAATGCCACATGAATATTAAGTGGCTCCCTCCGGGTCCGTCAAATCAATTACATCAATTTCATTGATGTCTTCCAAAATAGATAGCCCCTCATACTATGGCTTCACCCGGTGTCCATTCACTTTAAATATTGTCCCATCTTTCAAATCTTTAAGCTCTACGGCTCCATGGGGAAAAACTCGAACCAATTCATAAGGACCCGTCCACCTTGAACACAATTTTTTGGGAAAAAGTTTGAGGTAAGAGTTAAAGAGAAGGACTTTCATACCCGGTTTGAGAAACTTGGGTTTAAGATTTTTATCATGATATCTCTTTGTCCTCTCTTTGTACAACTTGGCACTCTTATAACTATCCTGCCTCATTTCTGCAAGCTCATCCAAGTCAAGCAACCTTTTTTCCCCTGCTAGAGTCAAATCCATGTTTAGTTGCTTGGTTGCCCAATATGCTTTGTGCTCTAATTCCACCGGAAGATGACACTCCTTTCCATACACAATCTGGTACGGCTCATGCCAATGGGGGTTTTATATGCAGTTCGATAAGCCCACAGTGCTGTTAGTACCCGATCTGAAAATGAGTTTATTAGGACTTCCCCAAATATACAAGGACTTTATAGGAATTAGAAACCTTGCAAAGACTTGTCCTGGATTCCCAAAATATCTCATTTATGACAAAATCCATCAAAATAGGCAACTTAGGGTTACCATAAAGCAACAGTGAAACCCTAGCTTGAAAATCAAGTCAGCCGGCAACCTTGGCCACGCGGCCAACATTGCTCCGCGTTGATCTTGGCCACGCGGCCACTATTGTCACCGGCATCAATAATGGCCAGGCGGCCAACCTTGCGCCGGATGATCTGGACCATCAGATCCTCCCATCAGTTTACTATATAAACCACTCCAGGCTATTGGTTTAAAGGATCCGAGTTGGAGAGCTCTAAAGTACGAGTTTTGGAGTTCTTAAACACAATTTTCTCCCTAATTAAGCATTCAAACACTCGAGAAGATCCAAGGTTTATTTCTTGCCAACATAGGTAAGTTTTCTAACTTTTTCTTCGTGTTCTTGCATTATTTTTAATGTAGATCTTTTATATTCATGTTCGTACATGTTTATTCATAGTTTCTTCATATTCTTTGCATGCTCATTCATATGTTCATAATATGTTCTTCGCATGTTCTTCGTGTTCATAGATTAAAACCTTATTTATGCTATATTTAGGGTTGCGATCTTCATAATTATATGTTATTTCATAGCCGATGATGATCGAGGGTTCATCAACCCGAGGATGATCTAGGAACTACTTCTAAACCCTAATCTTTAGGTAATTCCCCCCTCATTATGCATGATCCCGATTCTTCTGCCTATTCTAATTCTCTGCGAACTACGCTGACCTGAGCTTCTCACATTGAGAGGAACGTAGGCAATCTTCGGATCCGGTCTCAATCACTAACACACTACTAACACATTCATCATGATAGAAAGACCGATCAATTCGGGCAATAGGAGTGATAACGTCCAATATTCTTCTCTTGTTATAATTTGACCCCCGAACCCATTAAACATGCTTTTTTCAATGTTTTGGCTTTAATTAAAACGGCGTGGCGACTCTCATAATTTTAATGTCGTTAAGAATATTCCCTTTGTAAATAAAAATAATCACAAGATACTTCCCATGCGTCGCTTCATCGGAAAGGGGTATTCACAGTGGCGACTCTGCTGGGGATTTTGCTTTGAAACTTTTTCAAACTTAGTGGGTCTAACTTTCGTTCACATCATGATGTCTGCCATGTTCTCACATGCACCTTACACTTTGCCATGTTCCCACATGCACCTTATACTTTGCCATGTTCTCACGTGCACCTCACACCTTGCCATGTTTACACATGTACACGCCTGCCATGTTTGCACATGCACACTTGCCATGTTTACACATGCACCTTCACATACTTGCCATGTTTATACATGCATACACCTGCCATGTTTACACATGCACCCTACATACACTTGCCATGTTTACACATGCACACACCTGCCATGTTTACACATGCACACACCTGCCATGTTTACACATGCACACCTGCCATGTCTACACATGCACACACTTGCCATGTTTACACACACACCTCATATACTTACCATATGCACCCGTGCACCCCGCAATGTTAATACTTGTACTTTGTTGATACTTGTACTTTGTATATACCTTGTATCCATGTACCCTTGTTATCGTCGCTTTAGTTTTAGGGTCAAACAAAACTCTGCTATGCTCCCTTGTACATTATTCTCTCTCTCTCTCTCTCTCTCTCTCTCTCTCTCTCTCTCTCATGCATTGCAGTGCATCATCCTAACATCAAAAACTTCTCTCTTTTCTCCTTAAAAAGAATTAGTTTCTTGCCACACACTACCACTAGTCCGTGTCAGCACTGCACAGGTCCCCATTACCCGGAGTATTCGATGTGCAGGAATTTGTGCGCTACTGTCGCCCTCTTTTCGAGTCACTCGTCTACTCCACTCACCGTGTACGTTCCGCGAGCGGTGGGAACCTTTTACCTAACCCGTGTCAACCCACACTAGTATAGGTATCACACCTAGGTTTTGACCGGTTGGTTTGGCTAGCTTTTCCTTAATAGTCAATTAACGTGCTGTCTATGTCGAGTCATCCCCAAGTCAATGATGAATCGAGATCTTTGAGAGAAAGTGCACAAAAAAGTGATTTCCCTACAAGGGACGTGCCATGGTGAGATGAGTGTTTGTTGTTAAGATCTCCGCTCATCATTAACTTGCGTAGGATGCAACATAGACATCACGTTAAATGCCTTTAAGGGAGGGTTAGTCGTAGGATCCGATGGTTGGTGGAAGCCGCTTGCCCTATAGGACCCTCGCCCAAATTGTCCGTTTGGGGGTGTGCAATACAGGTGAAAAACGAGGGGTCTATAGACGTAGTGATGGCCTCCACTGATCGTAGTCTTCTAACTAGTTGCGAAAAAGGGGTATCCCTTCCAACCAATTAGGATGTAAATAATGTATGTTTTTTGTAAATTAAAATATACTTTGCATGAGCCTTCCCCCTCTCCTAAAAAGCTTCATTGCCCTTCAACCTTTCAGCAAAGCAAGTTTGGATCCGTTCGGGTGGTCGACTACAACGTGAAGCTTCTACTCCGTCCACGTTCTCAGTCTCGTCATCAGCAATGTCAACTCCCGCCTCAGCTTCAGCCTCTGCTCCTCCTGCTAGTGCCGCCGAGCTCAACACTGAGGCTACTCTCAATGGTATTCCCCCAAGCCTCCAGAACTTCCTCGCCGGTCTCGAAGCCAAGATCAAAAATCTCGAGGAAAGCAACAAGATGCTGGAAGACCAGAACCAACAGTTGAAGGGTCACATTCAACAAAAGGGGACTAAACTGGTGCCCGATGGGGAGAATTTCATTTATGTCGAGGATGAAGAGGTCAATACCAACTGTCCCCCCAACACCAATGCTACTACCTTCCCATTCCCAAGCTACCGCAATGTTCCCCCTCCTTCTCTCTACACCCAACAAGGTTTCACTACCATGAGCAAGAACAAGGCCGTCTATGAACCTTCCCCTGAACTGCTTGGTGGCTACCTCTCCGCTAGCAAACTACCCGCACCCTCGTTGCCTTTGAGTATTGGGATGGCCGCTGCTACTGCTTCCACTACTCCTCCCGTCATTTTGTCAGAAACTATCCCCGACATCTCCAATCACCCTGTGGTTATGGCTATGCAAGAGCAAATGCGAAAGTTGATCGAGACCGTGGATAAGCAAAGTGCACCGACTACCAAGACAATCAACCCTAGCCAAGTGGGTGCTCTCCCCAAGGATTTCAAGATGCCTAAGGTGGCGATGTTTCATGGTGACTCGTGTCCTAAGACTCATTTGGATAGTTATGTGTTGGCCATGAGGGCTCGTGACTGCACCAACGAACAAATGGCTCGCGTGTTCCATAGCACTTTGGATGGTATAGCTCTGCGTTGGTTCTTGGGGTTAGAGCCAAGCGAGAGGCAAACGTGGGATCAAATCAGTGCCATTTTCTGTGAGAAGTATCAAGCTAACTTGGATTGGCATGTGAATCGAACCGACCTTGAGAACACTATGCAAAAACCCGGCGAGGCTATTTATGATTTTTACAAGAGGTGGAATCATCGGTTGTGCGAGGTCCAATACCCACCAAAAGCGAAGGAACAGAAACAGATTTTCTACAAGTGCTTGCTACCGGAGATGAAAGCAGCTATAGGTAATGGTTACTTCCCTGATTTGCGGGAAATGGTTGACGCCGGAGTAAGGTACGAAGCAGGATTCACTGGGATTGTGCTACCAAAGGAAAGTCCGAAAACCAACAACAACAGCTCCTTCCGCTACAAGGCTCCTACTGCACCTGCGCCTCCTAGGGGTGGAAAGGAGGCCGTCGGCCAAGTGAATATGGTCCAGAAAGAGGTCCCGTTAGATGTCCAAGCCGTAACGAGGAATGGGGCTCCGCCACAAAGGGAGAGGGAGCACTTTGATGATTTTGGTATGCCCATGGGGAAAGTCTTTGACGTGTTAGTCAAGAGAGGTCTTATCAAGCCTTTGGAGAATTACCAACCTGCCTACCCAAGAAGTGATTTGGACGCCTCCAAGTTCTGCAAGTATCACAAGCACATCGGGCACACAACGGATGGTTGTATTCAATTGAAGCGCGTAGTACAAGGGTTGATCAATGACAAGAAGATTGAGAAGCCGAAGGGTCCCAATGTGGTGAATAATCCTCTTCCTAACAATGGGGGTGGGGTGAATATGGTGCAAACAGGCGAGATTAGTATCCTAGAGCTCATGGATGCCTTTGACAAGATAGGGCTCACGATGGTGGATATCTTCATGGCATTGGTGACGTTAGAAATGCTCGAACCATTAGAAGGACACCTTCCCCGCCTTGGTTGCGATTTGTCGAAGTTTTGCCACTACCACAAGTGCACCGGCCACACTACCGAAGAATGCTTTGAACTCAAGAAGGCCGTGCAAGAGCTCATCCACAAGGGAGTTGTCGAAGACCCTAGAGATTATGTAGCTAGCAATGTACTCATGGTAGAACTTAGTGAGATCACTGATCCGGCCGAGCCTATTGTGGCGGACTGTGATGAGATGGGTTGTATTTCAATGACTAATAATAAAGAATCTTCTTGCTACTTGTTGTCTTTAGAAGAACTAGTGAGTGAAATCGAATCTCTAGGGGAAGAGAGTCCCCAGCCCTCTCAACCTCTTTCTTGGGCCGAAATCTTCGAGGAGGCCGAAAAGACCGAAGTTTCGCCCCCTTGTCATGACTCGCCATTGTCTTTGGAGGAGCTACGTGCAGAAGTTTGTCTCCTTACAAGATCCGGTCAAGTGTACCAATCCGACCCGAAGGGTGCAAAGAAAGTCTTTGGGAAGGAACCCGAGCAAGCCGACCTAGACAAAGAAGACCCTATCCTCACTCAACTCAAACAAACCCAAGCCCATATTTCACTATGGTCCCTACTCACCTCCTCCCTAGCCCATCGCCTCATGCTCGAGCAAAACCTCGCCGCCACCATGGTACCATCCACCATTACCCCGGAGGACGTCACCCACATGATTGGTAATATCCACTATGGAAACATCATCACTTTCTCAGAGCTAGACAAGCCAGTGTTCGGAGTTGATCATAATGAGCCTTTATACATCACTGTCGAAGTAAATGGCAAGAAGATTCCCCGTGTGTTCATTGATAACGGTTCTGCTATTAATATCCTGCCTTCAAGGATGATGGATGTGGTCGGCGTTCATGGTGTTGATTTACGCCCATCCAAACAAACCATCAAAGCTTATGACTCTACATGCCGCGCTGTGATAGGCGAAGTCACCCTGCCCATTACCATCGGAACAAAGATCCTGCCGACCGACTTCCACGTCATAGACATCCCCGCGACCTTCTCACTCCTCCTTGGCCGGCCGTGGTTACATCAGTCGGGCGCTGTCCCGTCTTCCCTGCACCAGTGTGTGAAGTTTCAGTCTGGTAATGAAGTGACCATCATCTACAGTGATCTCGTAACTGCCCAAGGGACGGACACCAAGGGCGTTCCTGTCTTACAGATTCAGCATGGGGAAGAGAGCCGACTCTTCAATGGCTTCGAAATAGTCGCTCAAGCACAGATCTGTACCATCGACCTCACCAAAACAACGGACAAAGTGGCACCTGTTGTCAAGATACTGCGTAACATGGGTTTTATACCGGGGCTGGGGCTAGGTAAGAACTTGCAAGGCCCCACAGAATTGGTTGAAGAGATTAATCATCGAGGGTTGTTTGGTCTAGGATACACCCTTACTCTTGAAGACAAGATAGAGCAACAAAGGATAGAATTGCTTAAAAAGATGAAGCTTCCCTACAAAAAGCCTGAAATGCGGCCATACCGCCTGTCCCTGAATAGCTACTTTGTCAGGGAAGGCGAGGAGTTTTGTGTTTTGAGTTCGCCGAGCCATGGATTGACCACACAGGGAAATTGCAGAAAGGGTTCGAGATTTTCAGAGATGTGGAATTCGATCGGTCCAATGTGAAGCTGACTTACATGGAATATGACAAAGCCACGGGCAGAGTTAGAACCATCAGGCATGAGTACTCCACCAAAGTTGCAGATGACTTGGCAGATCAACTTGAAGCCGCAACCCTTGACAAGCCAGTAATAGGAGCCGCAGAAACTCCAAGTTTGACTGAGACGTGGGACGGCCAATATCTGCTTCAACATCTGGGTAATCTGGGACTGCACGAAGACATGGTTGCCGTCATCGGGGACGATTCTGAAGATAAGGTGGACCCAAGGACATTGGTGGTACCCATGGGGGACAAGCTCAAGAATTGGTGCATCATTGGGGGACCTATAGCTACTCCGGAATTTATGATGGGAACACTGGGGCTTACTCCTTCTCCTGTCGCCACTCCTGCAGCATCTCCTGTCACTCACCCAAAAACCCCGTCCCCAGAGTCTAGTGTTTTACATTTTGAATTTCAGTCTTCCTCTAAGTCTGACGACCTTACGACTGAAGACTATGATCTTGTTGCAAACGCTATTTTCCCTTTTGCTATAAATGAAACCCTCGACCTTTCCGAGTATCCCTCCATAGTCACTCTTTTAACTGATAAATTGGCTAATAATCAAACTAATGATATACACTTAGTTAATAATGATTCATTAGAAGAGGCAGACACAGAGACATTAAATGATGAATACATTAAAGAAATCTCAGAACAGGTTATTAATCAAAAAGAATCTCGAGCCCAAGCTGCCGATGAGGTGTTAACGTGCGTGAATTTGGGGACCGAAACCGAGCCTAAGGAAACGCAGATTGGAAGCTTCTTCAGCGGAGCCGAAAGGGAAGCACTGATTGAGCTACTCAAAGAATATGTGGATGTGTTCGCATGGTCTTATAAGGACATGCCGGGGCTCGACAACTCGATCGTAGAGCACAGAATCCCGACAGCACCAGACGCTAAGCCAGTCAAGCAGAAGTTGCGCCGTATTAAGCCGGAATGGGCTTTGCAAGTGAAGGAGGAGATCGAGAAGCTACTCCGTGTGGGTTTCATCAGGGTGATCGAGTATCCAACTTGGTTATCAAATCTGGTGACTGTCAAGAAATCCAACGGTAAAGTCAGAGTATGTGTGGATTTTCGGGATCTCAACAAAGCCACTCCAAAGGATGACTTCCCCTTGCCAAATATCGACATGTTGGTGGATGCGACCGCCCATCATGAGGCCAAGTCATTCGTTGATAGGTTTGCCGGCTATAACCAGGCCGAGACAATTGAAGAGGACCAAGAAGCGACCCCCTCCACAACCTCGGGGAGGACCATCAGTCGGCGAGTTCGAGCCGTGTTGAGAATGCAATCTCCTCGGAACAAAGCCGAAAAGGAAGAACTCATCAAGTTACTGCAATACCTCAACCATTTCACAACAGTGGGGGAACCGACACTCAGAGAAATAGAAAGGGCCCGCGACCAAGAATGGAGTTCGAGATGTGAGTTCGCATTATGCTGCCTCAAGGAGTACCTCGCGAATACCCCAATCCTGCACCCGGCACATGGGAATGAACTTCAGACCACAACACCAACGACAGAATCGTGGCCTTCGCGCCAGGAAAAGGAAATCAGTGAAAAAATGCAAAGGTTTTTGGACAACTACCCCCTCTCAGTCCACCGATACACAAGAATGGGGACCCCTTTCGCAAAATTATTCGACCAACTGAGACAAATGGGCAAGATGCAGCCTCTAGGAGAACATTCACTCCTCTCCGAATTACCACCCCTTCAACCATTTGAACCTACCAAAAGTTGCTCTTACCACCAAGACGAAGGCCACGACACCAACGACTGTGTCGCTCTACAAAGGAGAATCCAAGGCTTGATGGATGCGAACATGCTCACCAGTGTGAGAGGATTTTGGTTCTATAGAGAAAACGAAAACTTAGAACTCCTCGGTTGCTACGAAATCGAGCCTTATGTGAAGAACAGCCCAGAGATACTCTCGCACCTGACTGCAGAAGCGATTCAAGACATCTCAAGAGAAATAGGGGATTTGAAGCAACACGTCGACGCAATGACCAAAGCTCGAGGCGCGCCATAAGACTAGACAGAATGGCAGATTTGGATGGCAACCCGTTCAAAGAACCAGTCAACCTCAGCAAGCTCAGACGCTACTATGACTAGACTCCCCCTCTCAAAAAAAAAAAAATAAAAAAAAAAATATATATTTACTACAAAAAGAAGCCCGATAGACTGAAAACCCGCAAAGGGCGGTCTATGCAAAATAAGGGTGCGTACAAAGCTCGCTAGATCGAAAACCCGCAAGGGCGGTCTAGGCAAAAGTTAGAGCATTCCCCCTTCTATCTTCCCTTTCTTTAAAATCATTCTAGTCTAACTGAAGTGAACTACGGTGACCTGAGCCCCTTAGTCCTATTTGTAAAAGGGGACGTAGGCAGCCTTCAAAAGGTGCGGTCTAAAAAACAAATAAACATCCAAATCTTGTCAAAGCAATAAAGATAGAAGTTGTATTTTCTGAAAGCAAAAACTTTTATTCACATAGTCATTGCATGTTAACACTTATTTGATGAGTCTAAGCTTGACATACTTGTTGAATAAATAACCTATGCTGAAATTGAAACTAAAACAAAAATAAACTAAATTAAACTAATGTGTCTGCACGACTATGGAGAGACGTTCGGGATTACTCCTTAGTGCCGTTTGTGCCCTCGGTCCCTTTCTTCTTGCTTTGCCCACGGCGAACTTTCTTCTTGCTAGGATTCTCACAAAATCTTCTTTCGAACTCGCTAACACCTTTAGCCTTGCCATTAGGAACCTCTTCGCCCTTCCTCTTCTTTGACGCCCCCACTTCTTCTCCGCCTCCGTTAGCCACGCTCTTACTCATCTTCCTCGCATAAGCCTCAGCCTCCTTAATTCTCAATGAGAAACTTGGAGCACAGGATCCCAAGATAGTGCCCCTTAGGGTCTCTAGCGTCTGCTCCGCATGCCCAAGTCTCCCCATATACCAATCCAAATATTCGCGTGGCAGGAAGGTGTTGCTAGAGCGCGTGAGGAAGGTCCTACGACTAAAATAACTAGTTTGCACAAGTAGGCTCCCATAATAAAATTGCATTTTAGAACATAATATACATACATGCGTTTTATACATTTGTCCTGTACATACATATCCCTCTCTCTACTAGCTAACAGTGTAGGAAATGAAGATGGACCCCGCCTAATCAGAATCCTCCTCCGTGGTGTCTCCACGCCGCGCTAAAGCCCGAGAGCTACCGGCACCCGAACTCCGTCCCCGGACCGCTCGACCACCAATATGAGAAGAGCCCGCACCATTCGGAGATCGTTCCCGACGCTGGGGTGACGCAACGTCGTCCCTCTGACAAGTACATGAATGGTACGCCTCCCTCAGTAAGCGCATCAACACGTTCTCCCGCTGAGCTGAACGGATATAGGCCTCCCGAGTCACCTGTAAGTGAAACCAAGGCAATGATTACAACGCAGAAAGAAATAAGTGTGTGCGAACATGACTGACATAAAGCACAAAGCCGTACCCCAGCGTCGGGCGGAGGAATGAATGTCTCCTCAACAAGATCTGCATCAGTCGGCTCCAAGCTAAGCTCCATCTCCCGGCCGCCCCTCATCACTCTCACGCTACTCGAGCGAAGGGGCATGTCAACCAAAGGCCGACTCCGACCAACATACCGGGCCGAGCTCGATCCCTCTCCCGATAGCATCCTAGCCCGAACCTGAGGGCTGATCAGCCGTGTCCGCACGTAACCGGCATAGTCGTCACTCCCTCTGTAATGCTCTGCCGGAGTGGGAGCCAAGAAAGTCGCCAACCTCGCGGGACGGAGCATATCCCGAGGAGGGTCATAAGGAGCCCACGGTAACGCACCAGCCCTGTGCTGACGAACCACCCTCTCCCCAAGATACATGGCCTCCCCGGTGAGACCCACAAGCAGAACCCTAGAAGCGGTCAAATCCACCACAAAGGGACCCACCGAAGCCTCGTTGGCCGGGCTTCATGGGTAAAATCTAACCCCGATGGGCTCAGACATCGCGAACACCCTCCTCAAATCAGCAGCATCCACTGTCTTCCTGTCCCGGTGTCTGCGGGAAGGAGCCCTGTTGCCCTTGCACCAATACGACATGATGGGAACAACCTTGTTAACACTCATCACCAACTGAAAAGGGGCGACACCAAAGATCTCGTAAACCCAAGCCTGTGCATGTAATAAGAGAGATATTTCAGACCAAAAGATAGAACAGAAATCTCAACAAGTGAAAATAAGGGTAGTCAAGAGCACACCTCAAAGGCGAACTGGAACCCGTCAAAGGCCGACGAGCTAGCCCTCGAGCAATGGTCCAAAGCCGGTAAATCTCAGCCAAACCGGCTCCACCCCAAGAAATCCCACCGACTAAGTCCAAGTCCACAAAAGCCCCTAGCAGTGAGTACCGGCAGACAGTAGCCCCACTGGGAAACAAAATCTCTGAGAAGCTGTACCATAAAAACAGCCGGACCAAACAATCCAAATCATATTCCCCCTACTAAAGGCTTCAATAGCCACCTCCACCAAGCGATTCACCTTTCCGGCCTCCACTCCATAACCCTTGACACCCCCTCCTAGGTCGGTGTCAACTCCCAGCAGAGCCTGTCTATAGTCCCGCCGCTCCGCCAAGCTCTCATCAAAAGGCAAAGGGGTACCGGTAAGCCTCAACCCCGTGATGGCCGCGAAATCCGTCGGCGTGATGGTAATCTCTCCCCAACTAAAATGGAAGGTATGGGTGGTATCCCACCAGAACTCCCGGCACACCTCTATCACCGCTGCCACCTTCAAGGTAGCCCCGACCATGCGGACACTGTCAAAGAATGGGCCAAAGCCCATAGCCTCGATCCGAGCACGCAAACCGCCCGGCCCCTCCGGCAGAGACGCCCACAGTTTGCCCACCGTCACTGTGGACCCACGAGCCTTAATCCTCTGCAGGTAAACACAGCACAGGTACGTTACCATTCTAGCAATTTACAATTCCAGCAATTTAAATTCTAGCATTCCATTATTCCAGCATTTCATATTATGTGCATAAAACATACAAATGTGCGAGAAGGAGAGGAATAAAAATTCAAAATTTACCTCTCGCGTCTCCGGAAGCCCCATCGACCAATGACGCTCAGAGTCGACGTAAAAATCATACTCTTGGTCGAACGTAGACCGCAGCAGATTATCGCGATAATTCCGAGTCGCGGCGCGTGGTCTCAAACCGCCCCGTGGAATCAAGGGCGCCGCTTCAAAGCCCGCTCCTGGGTCAGCCCCTACATTACCTCCGCCCTGAGCATCACCGTGCCCCTCTCCTTGCGGCTCTTGTTGTGGAATCACATACCCACCTTGGCCCGGGAAATCCCTAAATAACGCCTCATTGATCCAATCCGCCATAGCTTCGAGAAGTATGTGAAACGAAGTCTTCAAGATTATCAAAATCCAAGCTTTCTCCCTCTAAAAAACCCAATTTTCTCTCTCTAATTCGTTAAACAATGGAGGAAGGAAGAAGAAGAAAGAAGAAAGAAGAAGAAGAGGGGAGGTGTCTGGTGATGTGACCAAGGAGTCAGCCCGTCGGCATCCTTGGGCACGCGGCCACTTTTGCCCTCCTTGGTCACGCGTCCACTTTTGCCCTTGCAACCCCAGCCATCAGATCAGCAATCCGCGTGAAGGAGATCTGACCACTCAGCGGTCTTGGCCACGCGGCCACTTTTGCAAACCAGTGTGTTTGGCCACGCGGCCAACCTTGACCCTTCAGATAAAATTCCACTTTTGCCCCTGATCTTTTCCCTTTAATTCATTTTAAATGCCTTTAACACTACTTTGACTGATATTCGTTACCTTTGGGTACGGAAAGCCCCTTAAAATTTCCATTCTTCACCAAATATTTGCTTAGGATTCGTGTGGTTATAGAGACTTCGGCGCCTCTATGACATACCGTCCTAGATCAATCGTACTTGGCAGAAGCCTCGGCGTTTCTATTTGCGAAAGATCCAGCATCTATTATCGAGATTCGTATGATTGTAGAGACTTCGGCGCCTCTATGACATACGCATCCTAGATCGATCGTGGTTGGCAGAAGCCTCGGCGTTTCTGTTCGCGAGAGATCAGACATCTATTACTTTAGCGCAATCGGCAGGAACCCTGGCGATCCTGATTGCGTTTACCATTTCATCTTGGGATTATTTAGACAGCGTAGTCCAAATAACTTCATTGCTTACGAATGATTCGTTCTTCGTACAGGATAGTGCCCGTAGGTTTATTATCCCTAGCAGGAGTCCGATATCTCGTTTTATCCCCAGTAGATCTCTGAACTACGACCGGCTTGATTCCTCAGAGGATACGTAGGAAACCTGAAAAGGTCCAGCCACCCGACCGACACGGTTATCTCTCATCCCCAGCAGGTGCATTTTCCCCAGTAGAAGATGTTGCTCCCCACCAGAGGACAGTTATTCCCAATTTCCCATCAGATTTGAACTACGTTTGGCTTGATTCCCCCGTGGATACGTAGGTCGCCTGTCAAGGTTCAGCCGTTCCCTTACCTTCCATCTGTTTTGAAACTCATGTTTCAGACGGATCCTTCTTTTATCGTCGACCCCACATTGCCTTGCAAGAAGCGTCGCCGAGGGGCTACTGTTAGTACCCGATCTGAAAATGAGTTTATTAGGACTTTCCCAAATATACAAGGACTTTATAGGAATTAGAAACCTTGCAAAGACTTGTCCTGGATTCCCAAAATATCTCATTTATGACAAAATCCATCAAAATAGGCAACTTAGGGTTACCATAAAGCAACAGTGAAACCCTAGCTTGAAAATCAAGTCAGCCGGCAACCTTGGCCACGCGGCCAACATTGCTCCGCGTTGATCTTGGCCACGCGGCCACTATTGTCACCGGCATCAACAATGGCCAGGCGGCCAACCTTGCGCCGGATGATCTGGACCATCAGATCCTCCCATCAGTTTACTATATAAACCACTCCAGGCTATTGGTTTAAAGGATCCGAGTTGGAGAGCTCTAAAGTACGAGTTTTGGAGTTCTTAAACACAATTTTCTCCCTAATTAAGCATTCAAACACTCGAGAAGATCCAAGGTTTATTTCTTGCCAACATAGGTAAGTTTTCTAACTTTTTCTTCGTGTTCTTGCATTATTTTTAATGTAGATCTTTTATATTCATGTTCGTACATGTTTATTCATAGTTTCTTCATATTCTTTGCATGCTCATTCATATGTTCATAATATGTTCTTCGCATGTTCTTCGTGTTCATAGATTAAAACCTTATTTATGCTATATTTAGGGTTGCGATCTTCATAATTATATGTTATTTCATAGCCGATGATGATCGAGGGTTCATCAACCCGAGGATGATCTAGGAACTACTTCTAAACCCTAATCTTTAGGTAATTCCCCCCTCATTATGCATGATCCCGATTCTTCTGCCTATTCTAATTCTCTGCGAACTACGCTGACCTGAGCTTCTCACATTGAGAGGAACGTAGGCAATCTTCGGATCCGGTCTCAATCACTAACACACTACTAACACATTCATCATGATAGAAAGACCGATCAATTCGGGCAATAGGAGTGATAACGTCCAATATTCTTCTCTTGTTGTAATTTGACCCCCGAACCCATTAAACATGCTTTTTTCAATGTTTTGGCTTTAATTAAAACGGCGTGGCGACTCTCATAATTTTAATGTCGTTAAGAATATTCCCTTTGTAAATAAAAATAATCACAAGATACTTCCCATGCGTCGCTTCATCGGAAAGGGGTATTCACAAGTGCATCACACAATTTGTCAGCCCAGTCTTTACGATTTGGACGCATGTTTTCTCAAGCACCGCCTTGATTTGGCGATTACTCACCTCCACTTGGCCCGAAGTTTGATGGTGATAAGCCGTAGCCAACTTGTGACCCACCCCATAACTTTTTAGCACTTGATTGAATATTCTGTTTGTGAGGTGCGTCCCTTGGTCACTGACAATGACACGCGGCATTCCATACCTACCAAAGATATTTTCACGCACAAACTTACAAACAATATTAGCATCATTAGTCCGGGTAGGAATTGCTTCCACCCATTTAGACACATAATCTACAGAAACAAGAATGTACAAGTAGCCTTGGGAAGGGGGAAAAGGACCCATAAAATCAATACCCCACACATCAAAAATATCAATAATTAAATTATGTTGTAGGGGCGTTTCATCTCTCTTTCCTATGTTGTCGGTCCTTTGGCATCTATCACACCTTACACAAAAGTCATGAGCATCTTTAAATAAAGTGAGCCAATATAGACCCGCTTGCAATACTTTCCTAGCGATCTTTTGCCCACTAAAGTGACCCCCACATTGGAGTTCATGGCAAAATCTCAACACGCTAGCTTGCTCATGCTCCGGAATGCATCTCCTAATTATCTTGTTCGGGCAAACTTTCCACAGATAAGGGCCATCCCAAATGTAGTGCTTCACATCCGATCTAAACTTTCGTTTTTGACCGTAAGTGATGTGTGGGGTATTTTATTACTTTTGTAGTGATCCGTTTGAGGAGGAGATTGGAGAGATGTCCCACATTGAGTATACGCATTATCTATCGGGACAGATTCAGGTAGTGGATAGGCGGGTCCAGGATATGGATCAGAGGATGCAAGTGTGGGAGTATAACAGGAGCTGTTGGGAGGACAGGATCGAGGATAGATTACAGAGGCAGGAGAATGCCCAGCAGGAGTTTTTCAGAGATGTGCTTCAGAGGTTCCCACCACCGTGGCCGTTTGACCCATATGTCCCACCACTTAACATGCAGTGGCAAGGGTCTTCATGGGGAGAACAACAAGCGGCACAGCCACCGCAATGGCTTCACCCGGTGTCCATTCACTTTAAATAGTTAGATTGGATGTATTTTTGCTCTTTTATGGTTTATAGAACTTAGTTGGATTTGTAATGTTTTAAGACACTTTATAGTGCATTTTGTGTGGTTACAAATTTCTTGAGTTGTAATTTGTCGAAGACCGAATATTGCTCGAGTCACAGTTGGAATTAAGGGTCAACCATGGTCAAAGCGAGTCGAAGATGCGAAGAAAAGAAGGAAAAATTGAAGAAAAATACATTCCAGGAGAGTGGGCGGTCGCCCACTCATGCGTTTTAGAGATTCTCTAGTCTGATGCTTTGGGCGGTCGCCCATAACCCTTCCGGGCGGTCGCCCACTCCTCCGCACTGATTTTCGGGATTGCTCTCGAAAGCGTGTTTTGACCCAATTTTCCCTATTTTTGGGCCCTAGTTTCTCTCTGTATAAATAGTAGACTGCAGTATTTTATTTGAGGAGGCTTTCTTTAGGTTTTCTTAAGTATTGAAGATTGTAAACAAGAGTTGGGGGGATTTATTCATCATCAAGCGTTTATCCAGGTTTATGGTTTTTAATCTTATTCTTGTGATTCTTGCTATGTCTATGAGTAGCTAAATTCCTTGTTCATGGATTGGGTGTAGCACTATCGAAACGCTATGCTAAATTGTGTTTAATTAAAATCTATTTTGTTCTTGTTCATTGGAATCAATTTTAATTCATATATAGATTTCAACCTTATAGATAGATATTGTTGATCTTTAAATTATTAGGGTTTAAATTATTTCACTAGCGTGGATAGTTTTTACATTGACCTAGATTTCATTGAATAGATTTAATTGAAGACCTAGAGGAAATCAAAATGATCTAAAATCAATTGTTCGTAAGAACTTAATAAATTATTTGTGTGTGTTGTTGACCTAGCGGAATTCATCACATAAAGATAATAATAGGGTTGCAATCCAGTGACCAGACCGTTCCAACTCTTAACTAAGTGAACGATTTCTTGAACAAGTTTGGTAATATTTTTATTAAAAATAGCATAGAGCGGAGATAGTTGTGAACCCCAATCTGTGAATCTTCGTATCTTGAATTCAATCTTTGTGTGCTTTGTGATATTAAATTGTTAGGTTTTATTGATTTGTAGTTAAAGTAGTTAAATCAAATCAAATCTAAAACCCCCCATTTTGGTTACTCTTTACATTAATTAAATCAACTTGTTTATCCACGAGTCTCTGTGGTTCGACCCTTACTTTTGTATACTGCTGCTTCGGCACTTGTTGATTTTGGGTGACTCTCAATTTGGTTTTGAGCAATTCCGGTACAGCAGGCGCTTTGGGCGATCGCCCATGATGGTTCTGGGCGACCGCGCACATCGCTGGTTCAGAAGACGGAATTGACTGATGCTTTGGGTGGTCGCGCACTTGGGTCTTGGGCGCTCGCCCACTTTGACGGACTGAGCTTAGTCGGGCAGTTTTTAGGTAAAACAATAAAACCCTTGTGTAGTCTTTTGTGCCGTTATATCCTTGAGTCAGAGAGAGATAGAAAAAGCTAGGGTTATTCATTATTGAGTGATTGTGAGATTGTGTGATTGATTATCACCTTGTAATCTCCTTGTACTCTCATGATTATAGTGGATTGTTCTTTGTCGCCCGTGGTTTTTTACTCTTCTTGTTTAGAAGGGTTTTCCACGTAAATGTCTGTGTTCTTTGTTTTTGTTTGCTTCATCTTTGCTATTTTGTTCTTTGATATATTCTAGATAAGTGATTGTTGGACCCTTAATCCTAACAATTGGTATCAAGAGCTTGGTTTGAGGTTCTTGTATTACTTATCGGTAGAAGATGTCAGGGAAGTACGAAATTGAGAAATTCGACCGCAAGGTCAATTTCGGGTTGTGGCAAGTAAAGATTCGAGCAATCTTGGTGGGAAAACAGTGTGTCAAGGCTTTGCTGGGTAAGGCAAAGAAACCAGAAAGCTTGACTGATGAACAGTTTGATGACATGGACGAGAAGGCTTTGTCTCTCTTGCATTTAAGTCTCAAAGACGAAGTGTTGAGGGAGGTTGTGAGCGAGAAGACGGCTGCAGGGCTCTGGCTTAGGCTTGAACAACTCTACATGACGAAGAGCATTAGTAATCGGTTGCTACTGATGAACAAACTTGAAGAATGCAAACTCAAATCAGGTGAGTCTTTGAAAAAACATCTTGATGAGTTTGATGGTTTGGTCATGGACCTAAAGAATGTAGATGTTGTGATTGATGATGAGCAATTGGCGGTCAAATTGCTATGTTCTTTACCCTCTGAGTACATGCACTTTCGTGAGACGGTTCTGTATGGGAAGGATGAGATCTCTTTGGAAGAGATCAAGAATGCTTTGCTACAACGTGAAGTTATTGAGACGCAGTTGACTTGAATCTCAAGGTGATGGGTTAGTAGCTAGAAGCGGCAAGAAGAAAGGAAGGGAACGAGTGCAAAGAACTCGGGTCAATCCAGTTCAAGCAAATGGTTAAAAGATGTGATATGTCATGCTTGCAAGGAGAAGGGACACATTAGAAGATTTTTTCCCAATAAAAGAGATGATAAAACAACCGGTAAGAAGGGTGAAGATAGAGTGGTGTTTAGTGACACTAGTGATGACAGTGATAGTAATGCACTTACTGCTTGTGATTTGGGTACCAAAATTCGTGATAATTGGATTTTGGACTCGGGTTGTTCTTATCACATTAGTCCCAACCGGGCATGGTTTTGTTCTTATAAGGCTACTACTGGTGGAGTGGGTTTGATGGGAAATAACGCTGCATGCAAGGTTGTTGGTATTGGGACTATCCAGATTAAGATGTTTGATGGAGTAGTGAGGAAATTACACAATGTCAGACATGTTCCTGAATTGAAGAAGAACCTGATTTCTCTAGGCACTTTGGATAGTCTTGGGTATAGCTTAGCCATTGTGAATGGCGAACTATCGGCTATCAAAGGTGACGTGGTGGCTTTAAAGGGAAAGAAGGTGGGGATATTGTACGAGCTTATTGGTTCTACGGTTGTTGGTAATGTGTCGGTTGCAAAGGGTTCTATGACTGAGGTGGAGGTTACTCACTTGTGGCATATGAGACTTGGTCACATTGGCTTGAAGGGAATGACAGAACTTTCAAAGCGCGGTTTATTGGATGGACAGAAGACGGGTCCTATGGACTTTTGCGAGCATTGTGTGCTTGGAAAACAGACAAAGGCTAGCTTCGGGAAGGGAGTTCACAACTCTAAAGGTATTCTTGATTACATTCATTCTGATTTATGGGATCCGTCTAAGAAATTATCTAAGGGTGGTTCTCGTTATTTATTGACTTTTGTTGATGATTATTCGCGAAAGGTGTTTGTCTATTTCTTGAAACCTAAGAATGATGTGCTTTTGAATTTTAAGCAATGGAAAACTTTGGTTGAGAAACAGACAGATAGACCCATAAAGAAACTGAGAACAGATAATGGTCTTGAGTTTGTCGAAAAGGAGATTACTGAATTTTGTAAAAATGAAGGTATTGGTCGACACAGAACTTGTGTGGGGAAACCACAATAGAATGGTGTTGCAGAAAGGATGAACCGCACATTGTTAGAAAGGGATCGGTGTTTGTTGTCACAAGCAGGATTAGGTAAAGAATTTTGGGCGGAGGCGATTAGCATGACTGTTTACTTGGCTAATCGTTCTCTAAATTCTAGTATTGGGATGAAGACTCCGGTGGAGATGTGTTCAGGCTCTCCAAGAGATTACTCGAGATTGTGTATTTTCGGGTGTCCCACCTATGCGTATGTGAACAATGGAAACAAGTTGGAGCCAAGAGCCAAAAAGTGTGTCTTTGTTTGCTATACTACTGGAGTGAAGGGATTCAGGTTATGGGATCCGGTTGCATCTAGGTTCCTGACAAGTAGAGATGTCACTTTTAATGAATCTTTACTTCTTCGTGAGAAAAAGGGTTCTGCAGAACAGTTAAACAAACAGGTGGAGACAGACGGAGATGATACAGAAAGGGTGGAAATAGACTTAGATGAAAAAGATATATCTGATGAAGCAACTCCAATTGATGCTCCAGGTCAAGAGGAGGAGACAAGCAATCAGGTGGAGACTACCAGTGATCTTGGTAGAGGTAAGAGGGACAAAAGACCTCCGGTTAGATATGGTTTTGAAGAAATGGTGGCCTATGCATTAACAGCTGCTGAAACAGTAAATGTGCATGAACCAGTCTATTATAAGGAAGCTATGTCTTGTAATGAATCTGCTAAATGGTCGGCTGCTATGGAAGAAGAGATGGTATCTCTCATAAAGAATCAGACATGGGAACTTGTGAGACCACCACCAAAGAAGAAGTTAGTCAGCTGCAAGTGGGTCTACAAGTTCAAAGAAGGTACTTCGGGTATTGAGGAAGCAAGGTACAAAGCATGGTTAGTTGCTCGTGGTTTCACTCAAGTCGAAGGAGTAGAGTACAATGAGATATTTTCACAGGTTGTGAGACACACATCTATTCGCGCCTTGTTGAGCATTGTGGCAATGCAAGATCTAGAGCTTGAGCAGTTAGATGTAAAGATAGCCTTTTTACATGGGGAGCTTGAGGAGGAGATCTACATGCGCCATCTTGAAGGGTTTGTAGTTGAGGGTAAGGGGGATCATGTTTTCCTGTTGAAGAGATCCTTGTATGGTTTGAAGCAGTCACCTCGATAATGGTATAAAAGATTCGACACTTTTATGGTTACCCATGGCTTTGCTAGGAGCGAATTTGATAGTTGTGTCTACTTGAAGGTATGTACTGATGGCACATTGATTTATTTTGTATTATATGTCGATGATATGCTTGTGGCTGCAAAAGATATCAATGATGTCAACCAAGTGAAATTGATGTTGCAAAGTGAGTTTGAGATGAAGGACTTAGGTGCTCCGAAGAAGATACTTGGCATGGAGATTGAACGGGATAAAAGAAGGGACTCTTGTAATTATATCAGAAAAAGTATTTGGAGAGGGTTCTGGAACGGTTCAATATGAGGAATGCCAAATCTGTAAGTACTCCTTTGGCATCTCACTTTAGGTTATCTTCTTTAGATAGTCCCAAGTCTAAAGATGATATGGATTATATGTCACGTGTTCCATATTCAAATGCTGTTGGGTGTATTATGTATGCTATGGTGTGTACTCGACCAGATATCACTCAAGCAGTGAGCGTGGTGAGTCGATACATGGGGAATCCGGGGAAAGAGCATTGGAATGCTGTCAAGTGGATTCTGCGATACTTGAGTGGTACACCAGGTTTGTGCATCGTATATGGCAAGAACATTGATGGTTTTGTTGGGTATGGTGATTCAGATTGGGGCGGAAATCTTGATGACAGGAAATCTACAACGGGATATGTATTTTGTCTTGGTGGTTCCGCTGTTAGTTGGAAATCTGGATTGCAAGAAGTCACGGCATTGTCTACTGCCGAGGCTGAGTATATGGCTATAACAGGGGCGGTCAAGGAAGCCAAATGGCTTGGTGGTTTGGTTCGTGAACTTGGTATTGTTCAAGGTGCTCCTGAGGTTTTCAGTGATAGCCAAAGTGCTATTTGTTTGGCGAATAATCAGAATTCTTTCCATAGGAGAACGAAGCACATTGACATAAAATATCATTTCGTAAGGACTACAATAGCGGATGGTGAATTGGTCCTAAAGAAGGTTGATACAGTTGACAACCCAGCGGATATGTTGACAAAGCCATTGCAGATTGCTAAATTCGAGCATTGTTTGGAATTAGTCGGGGTTACTAGTCATTGATGCCCTTCGGGGCGGGGGCGGCGGAGATAGGGATGTTCCCTTGGTTTACTAGATTTTTTCGGGATTGATCGTCAAGGTGGAGAATTGTTGATTTTGTGTGACTCTCAATTTGGTTTTGAGCAATTCCGGCACAGCAGGCGCTTTGGGGGATCGCCCATGATGGTTCTGGGCGACCGCGCACATCACTGGTTCAGAAGACGGAATCGACTGATGATTTGGGCGATCGCGCACTTGGGTCTTGGGCGCTCGCCCACTTTGACGGACTGGGCTTAGTCGGGCAGTTTTTAGGGTAAAACAATAAAACCCTTGTGTAGTCTTTTGTGCCGTTATATCCTTAAGTCGGAGAAAGATAGAAAAAGCTAGGGTTATTCATTATTGAGTGATTGTGTGATTGATTATCACCTTGTAATCTCCTTCTACTCTCATTGATTATAGTGGATTGTTTTTTGTCGCCCGTTGTTTTTTAATCTTCTTGTTTAGAAAGGTTTTCCACGTAAATCTCTGTGTTCTTTGTTTTCGTTTGCTTTCTCTTTGCTATTTTGTGCTTTGATCTATTCTAGATAAGTGATTGTTGGACCCTTAATCCTAAACTTGATGGATAAAATCCACTGTGTAAAACTTGAATAGATTTAGAAGGGTTTTCCACGTAAATGTCTGTGTTCTTTGTTTTTGTTTGCTTTCTCTTTGCAAGTGTACAAGCGCCTGCTGTGCCGGAATTGCTCAAAACCAAATTGAGAATCACCCAAAATCAACAAAACTCGATATTCAAAAGAATCCACCAATGAATATGAGTCAAATCACCACCCAAAGGAACCCAAACCTAAGGGATAAGATAGAACCAGAAGAAATCCTTCTTCTTAAACAAGTCACAAAGACTCAATAATTTTATATAACTCAACTCACTATCCATTACAATTGCACTATAAGGCTATTTATACTTAACTTGGAACATCCCTCCAAGTCTAGGAATACTAAAAATACTAAGTATATAAACTATGAATTAATTACTTGATGATAAGATTGACTAGAAATATGAAAGATCAAAAGACTTGTCAAAATTCGGATGAATATGTCCACCTGCACAACACTTATTAAAATGACCATAACTTGATGTAGAAAACTCAGAATGATGATCCGTTTCTTGCGTATGAAACTAGACTCAATTATATATCCAATGGTATATAATAATCCTGCTGGAAATATATATTCAATTACCAGAATGCCCTGTAAGTGGACCCAAAATTCTGGTGTTTATTATTTTAGACTACAATATCAAACCGATCTTTCCAATAGTTTCTTGAACCGAAAACACACTCCATCAACAATGATTCTCAAGGATATATGGAGGGTTATTTCCCGCATCATTCTTCATTGGTTGGAGAAAATTCGTCCTCGAATTTTGAAGTGACGAATAATTTTCCCAACACACCTTTTATGTTGCATAATTCTTTGATGAGTGTGCCGTAAAAAGAAAAATGAACCTTGCTTTGATCTTGTTCCATCATAAAGAAAACAATCTGAAAATATAAACATATTTACCTCCATGTTATTGCCTCCAATAACACCGATGGGCTCTCCAAGTTCTTCGTCGTAGATTGGATCTTCATCATAGATTGGAGGTTTGTTCCAATCCACAACTTTTTCTTCACTTGTTGAATATGAAAATGGCCATGCAAGATTTTCAAAAAAACTCTTCGTCATAAAATTTTTGGAAAGTAAGGTTCAATCGATAGTTAAATCGATGAGAAGCCTCTTCAATCGACACCTTGTCAAATGTGTGATTGGAAAGGGAAATCTTCTCACGATCTATTGAAATCAACATCTTTGAATCATGATGCGCTTCATCATGTTACAAAGACTCGTAGCGTGCAAGACGACGCTTAAGTTGTTGCACTTGTCTCCTTAGATTTTTCACCATAACATCCCGGTCTTGGTAATGTTGTGAAAGCATACCAACCTCAGCTCTGGTACCACTTGATACGGGGAAAACGCAACGGAAAAGAAGAATAAAGAAAATTGATAGAAAAGGATAGGATGCTCACCACTTCAAGGAATCCACTTTGAAGATACAGGGCATAAACAACTCACCACTCTAAGGAATCCACCAAAGAGATACAGGGTTGTGTTTGTTCACCACTAAACAGAATCCACCGAATAGATAAATAACAAGAAAAGATGGCACAAAGCACAATCTTATATTTTATAAACTCAAATTCAACTTCGTCTTACAATGATAATTGTAGGCTATTTATAATTACTTGGAACATCCCTCCAAGCTTAGGAATACAAAGGATGCTAAAATATTTATTAAACAATTATGATAAAAAGATAAGATAACCTAGAAATTTTAAGAGACTTGATGAACATGAAGACTTGACCAATTTTCGGATGTACTTGGCTTTCAGACTACCCTGAGGTCAAACAACCATAACTCCCCCTAGAAAATTCCAAATTCAAATACGAAAAGTGCTCCAGAAACTAGACTCAAATATCTTTCTAATGATATTTTTGTTTTAATTTTTGGATAACTAGTTTGTGAGATACACTCTGTAGAAATGGACAGATTCTGTTGATAATGTCAAATACCAATGGCTTAGTTCCGGCGTCATAGATTCAATATAAAATTATTAAAAGTTGACTATTTTGGGGAAGTCTCAAGTGAGCTGGGATAGACCAACATGGAAATAAGTCTCAAGTGAGTTGGGCCGGAAGGAGTACTTTGTTTAGAAATAGAGCATTTGATTAGGCTTAAGCCTAGATTTGGTGGTTTTTATTAGCCGAATATTGTGATGTCAATCACAATATATCGGTTACCTTGTTTATAGACTAGGTTTGCACATTTGTATATATCAATATCTTCCTAGAATAGAGTCCAAAGTTTCCATCTTTAGTATTTAGGGTTTCTTGTACTAGTCTATATATTATGAGGTCTGTACATTGTTAATATTTATCAAGGAAAATCAATTCCCCAATTTCTCTCTAGCTCTTTGTCGTAACCTATTCTAACATGGTATCAGTCTGATCTTAGCGATCCAAAAGACGTACCTTTTTCTTTCTTCTTCTTCCTCTGCTTCGCCATGCCCGGTGATAATGAGATGACCCCTGGCGGCGGCTCTGGTGTATCCGGCCCAAACACCACCTTCTATTCTTCTAACTCCCTCCCAGTCTTCTACAACCCAACGGCAATCATGGGTCAAACCTATTTAACCAAAGAAAACTATGTTAATTAGAGTACCTTGTTCAAGACTCTCCTTCGAACCCACAAACTTCTCTTTGTCATTGACCCCCGACCACCGGCTACTCACCTTGCCGACGGCAAACCCAACCCAGATCACACGACCTGGACAACAGCCACTGACCTAGTTTGTGGTTGGATTAAGGGGACGGTTACACCCGTCGTTCAACCATACCTGAACTCCAGCATGACTGCACCAGAAGCCTGGGCGGAATTAGCTAAACGATTTGGGGCAACTTCTGCACTCCAAATTGAGACCCTCAAGGAGAAACTACACGATCTCAAGAAGGCCACAGACACATCAATTTCTGATTATCTCCTACGCGCATCTCAAATTTCCGATGCCCTAACTGCAACCGGCGACCCAGTGGATGACTCGGTCTTGATTCAGCGCATATGTAGGGGTTTAGGTCAGAAATATAAGGAATTTCTTACTTCGGCGGCGGTGATTCATGCTAGGAATCCTCTCACTCTTGATGTCTTAACTGATCTTCTCCTCAAAGAAGAAATGCTTCTGGCCAAGTTTGCGGTTCCGGTGACCCAATCGACTGGCTTGATTGCAGCAAATCCGTCCCAGTCTACTCTTCCGGAAGCACACTTTGCAGGTCCGATCCAAGGTGGCAGTTCTCAACGTGATGGCAGCAACAATCGTGGCGGTTCTAATCGTGGTGGACAGAACAGACATGGTGGAAATCGACAAGGCAAGGGAAATAGGGGTTCTGGTAATAATCAAGGGGGTTATGGTAATAATCAATGGGGTTATGGCAGAGGTCAAGGATCCAATTGGGGTCGTGTAGCTCTTTATAATTCAGGTCGTGGGGGTCCCCCACGCAATAATGGTTCCGGTATTCTCTCAACTCCCTCAATTATTTGTCAATGGTGTAATCAGGTGGGGCATGGTGCTCGTGACTGTCCGTCCAACACTAATGCTGCTTATATGACATACTTGGATCCTCATATCCTTAATAGCGGGGCTACTCATCATATGACGTCAGATCCATCTTCCTTTTCCAGCTATTCTCTATATTCAGGTACTAATATAGTTATTGTTGGTAATAGTCATAAGTTAAAAATATGTGGCATTGGTAATTCTTCTGTTTCTATTAATAATCGCTCCTTTAATCTTCATAATGTCTTGTACGTTCCACATATTCATAGACCTTTACTATCCATTTGACAATTTTATAAGGATAATAATTGCTTCTTTGAACTTGACTCTTGTGGTTTTCGTGTTAAGGACAATCGCACGAAGGAGACTATAATTACTGGCAGTAATCTTGGTGGTCTGTACAAGCTATCTTTCAATTCCCAGTCGCAGAATAATCCCATTTCCTTACTTGGTGAACGTTCGAGTCAGGACATTTGGCATGCCCGCTTGGGCCATCCGTCAACTCCAGTTTTTAATGTTTTGTGTCGTCAGTTTAGTTTACCTTTGAGTCATACTTTCAATGAACAACATTGTTGTCATTCTTATCCGTTAGGAAAATCTAGTAGATTACCCTTCTCCCCCAGAACATTTAATGCAGTAAATCCTTTAGATATGCTACATTTAGATGTATGGGGCCCTGCCCCCGTTCTTTCTTTGAATGGATTTCGGTTTTATTTGTCTATTGTGGATGATTTTTCTCGTTTTGTGTGGTTGTTCCCTATGACTCATAAATTTGATGTTACCTCCGTATTTGCTAAATTTAAGGCTCAAATTGAAAAACATTTGTCTCGCCGTATTTCTGCTATTCACACTGTCAAAACGGTTCAAACGGATGGGGGGGTGAATTTACCGGTCATGTCTTCACTTCCTTTCTTCAAAAAGAAGGCATTCGTCACCAAATTACTTGTCCATACACTCCCCAACAAAATGGTATAGTCGAGCGGAAACACCGTCATATTGTTGAAACGGGTTTATGTCTTATGGCTAAAGCTAAAGTTCCCTACAAATTTTTGCTTGAAGCTTTTAACACTGCCGTCCATCTCATAAATAGACTTCCCATGCATCAGCACAAGTTTATTTCTCCTTATCACAAATTGTGGAAACGTCATCCGGACTATCGGTTTCTTAAAGTCTTTGGATGCTCGTGTTTTCCACATATTGTTCCTACCAATGCTCATAAACTAATGCCAAAGTCAACTCATTGTATTTTTCTTGGATATGATAATTGTCGTAAAGGTTATCGGTGCCTAGACTTAACAAATGGCAAAGTCTATTTATCTCGTCATGTACTTTTTGATGAATTTAATTTTCCTTGGCAAGACAGTGGCACAAATAAATTATTGACAGGTGATAATCATGCAACATTTGGTCCTTATGTACATCTGGACTCTATTTTGGCACCCACAAGTGGACCTTTTCATGGGCCAGCCATCTCTCTTGTTGGTCCTGCTCTCCACTCCGGCCCAACTGCCTCCTTATCTCCGCCTCCTGGTCCTCTGTCAGATACTCGGCCCAGTCCAGCTGGTACATCTGCACCTGCTACTCGGCCCAGATTCCTTAACAGTCCAGTTCCTCTCAATCTCTCACCTTCGGACCAGCCCACTCCAGTGGTTCATCAGAATGGCTCTGGCAGCCCGTCAGGTTCTGAAACATCCACGGACATCCCTGCAGTTTCTCCGGTTACAACTTCCACCCCTCCAAGTTCTGACCCAGATTCTACTCCTCTCCGTTATAAGAATTTGTCCGAGTTATACATTGCTAAATCTCCACATACTCTTCCCACTGCTCTGGCAGCCATTCAGAATGATCCCTTATCTTATGAACCACGTACCTTCAAACAGGCTTCCAAATTCCCTCACTGGAACGCTGCTATGCAAGAAGAACTATCAGCCTTGCATAAGAACCAAACATGGACCCTAGTTCCTCACCAGCCTCAGATGAATGTGATCGGTTGTCATTGGATCGATCGAGAGACACAAAGCCCGCTTGGTTGCTCAAGGCTTCACTCAACAAGCTGGCTTAGATTATGACGAGACTTTTAGTCCTGTGGTGAAACCCTCTACTATTCGCACTGTGTTATCTGTTGCTCACTCTCGGTCTTGGGATATTAAACAGTTGGATGTCCGGAATGCTTTCCTCAACGGCCTCATTCACGAAGAAGTCTACATGAAACAACCTCCTGGCTATACAGACTCCTCTCACCCTGATGCGGTTTGCAAACTCCTCAAAGCGCTTTTGTAAGGATCCCGCCCCAAAGAAAGAACACACGCGAGCATCGTTTCAAGGGCGAAATACCAAATGCGGGAACCGGACCAATTTAACGGAGTCGCCACATTTTGTTAATTTTAAACCCAACAAAATGACAAAGGTTTGAGTTCAAAGGTTCGGAGGTCAGGTTACAACTTGGGAGGAGTTTTTACGTCCTCTCAAGTTGCCTCGGACAAAGCCGAGTCTCCCTAAGTTAGTTAAAATGTGCATGTGTGTGTGTGTGTGTGTATTTAACGGAAAAAGTTCTGTTGTTGATTTTATTTGAGAAACTCGGCTGAAAAAGGGTCCTTGAGTGATAAAATAAAGGTCAGAGGGCAAAACAGGCAATTTTTCCCTCCTACCTAAAGTAGCCGTACGGCTATAGGAGGCAATTCTGGGATTTTTACAGTTTGCTCAAGAACAGTCCAGTTCAGAACAGAAACAGGGCATTATGTCTGAAGCTGGACAAACTGTTTTGATCCCAGTTTGCAAGAAATCATTTTACAAGTTTTATAACATCATTCCTATGCTAAATAATCATCACTCGGTCCCCCAAAACAAGTATTTGGGTGTGATCATGAGCAATCATAGGAGAAAATCAAGAAAGTTGATGAATGTCCCCTTTGGGCCAAAGTTGGTCATTTGGTGAATAAAGATTGAAACTTTATCACCAAGATGACATTTTTATGACTTAAAATCCTTCCAAGAGTCAAAATAACACATAAAGATTGAATCTTTATGACCCAAAAGTGGGATTTTGAGGCTAAACCAAAGAGGAAAGTGATGAACACTAAAGTTTCATCACCCTCATGATTATCATGGCCAAACAAGCATAACAATTAAATGAATAAGGAATGTAAATGACAATCAACAAGTCTATGAGTGTCTAGGTTTAGAACCTCTTCCATACAAGGTATGGAGGGCACCTTGGAACTTCTCATAGCTTGGACAAGATAGTAATGTAATAGATAGATATATAGTGCTTGATAATGGACAAGTCTTGCAAGAAATAAAAGGTGCTTGAAATGGACAAGTCTTTGCATGAATGAAGAGTAAATACATGTATAACCAAGATATAAGAAAGAAAATAGGAGTAAGATGAAGAGAAGGGAGGGGGGAGGTGGCTTTACCTATGATGGTTATGGCCAATCTTCCTTTCTTCTCTCTTTTTTGGTTTGTGATCACTCTCACTCTTACTCTGTGGTAATTCCAGCAGAGTGACCTCTCTAATGTGTATTTCTCTCTCCCTGAAATGATCACTAAGGGGTTCTATTTATAGGGACTGAGGGTGCCCAAACCAGTCGTACGGCTAGGCCCCTCTAGTACCCAAAGCATCCGTACGGCTCAGCCTAGCGAGCTTCTGGATTTTTCCAATTTTATACCAGAGTAGTCCTGGAATTTATAGCTTATCCTAGGGAGGTCCTGGCCTATTAGATTATCCCTGAAACGGTGCTAAGGCTACCTCTAAGATAGGTTGGTTTCAGATTGGGGTACTTACAGAGCCCCTCGGCAACGTCGCTTCGAAGGAGCGGGTTTGTCGATAGAAATACGAATCCCAATCTGACGGGACGACGGCTTTAACCGATTTTGGTTGCATGGCTGGACCTAGTGGTATAGGATTCCTACGTATCCCGTTCGCGGGGAATCAAGCCTAACGTAGTTCGGAGGTACGCGGGGTTACTTAGATCCGCAAGGAGGCATGACTCTAGGGGTCAGAGGCGAGACATGGTCAACTTGGCTCTATGGGAGAGGGTTGACTTGCTGGGGATATGGTCAACTTGACTCTATAGGAGAGGGTTGACTTACACGGGACAGATTTTTACTGGGCTTACGTCGGGGACGACCTATGGTGACTATTCTAAGTCCAAGCTTGACCGGGGTCAACTCCATCTTCGGGGAGATTGATGGGAAAACGGGTCTTACGTCCCTCTAAGGACTGCCGGGACAAAGGCTCTAGCCTATAACGACTATTCTAAGTCATAGCTTGACCGGGGTCAACTCCATCTTTGGGGAGATTGATGGGAAAACTGGTCTTACGTCCCTCTAAGGACTGCCGGGACAAAGGCTCTAGCCTATAACGACTATTCTAAGTCATAGCTAATGGGCTTACGTCGGGGACGGTGTATGGTGACTATTCTAAGTCCAAGCTTGACCGAGGTCAATCCATCTTTGGGGAGATTGACGGGAAAACTGGTCTTACGTCCCTCTAAGGACTGCCGGGACAAAGGCTCTAGCCTATAACGACTATTCTAAGTCATAGCTAATGGGCTTACGTCGGGGACGACCTATGGTGACTATTCTAAGTCCAAGCTTGACCGGGGTCAACTCCATCTTTGGGGAGATTGACGGGAAAACTGGTTTTACGTCCCTCTAAGGACTGCCGGGACAAAGGCTCTAGCCTATAACGACTATTCTAAGTCATAGCTAATGGGCTTACGTCGGGGACGGCCTATGGTGACTATTCTAAGTCCAAGCTTGACCGGGGTCAACTCCATTTTTGGGGAGATTGACTGGAAAACTGGTCTTACGTCCCTCTAAGGACTGCCGGGACAAAGGCTCTAGCCTATAACGACTATTCTAAGTCATAGCTAATGGGCTTACGTCGGGGACGGCCATGACAAAGGCTCTAGCCTATAACGACTATTTTAAGTCATAGCTAATGGGCTTACGTCGGGGACGGCCATGTGCATTAAGCAAAAGACCATTTCGAATTCCAAATTTTAACTGGGCTTACGTCGAGGACGGCCATAATTAATTTCACAAAGCTGGGCTTACGTCGCTAGGACTGCCTGTGGTGTCTTCGGGAACCTAAATTTTCTAGGTTCAATTCAAGTTGCATGAGCCAAGGAGGGCATTCTTCGGTTGCATTTATGACATTGGTTGGGAAGGGGCTTTAAATGGGTTGGATCACAAAGCTAACTCTCAACAAGAAATCATCAATCCTGACAGGGCTAAAGTAGCCGTACGGCTCGGGAAGGAAGTACTCCTTTTTCATTCAATTTTGTTCCAGGCCTGGTCATCTACTTAAATGCCATAGTCCTGAGTTCATCAATCAGTTCATCTTCTTCATTTCGAAAGCTCCTTTTTCCATGGAACCCTTTCTCATGGAGAAACCACCAAAATTGTCCAAAATTCATCAAGAATGTTTCGAGGGTAACCTTAGGCTTTGGATGTGGTTCCACATGAGGAATCACAAGGGAACTTTCCAATCCATGTTTGGCCTTCAATCCCTTTGGTCTCTCAAGGAGTTCATTCCGGATCTTGAGCTATTGAGATCCGCTGCGTCCTTTTGGGATGTTAGGAGGCATGTCTATTGTTTCTCCTACAATGAGATCACACCTACTTATGAAGATTTCAAGGCTTTGGTAGGCGGCGTGGAGACGGAGGTCATTGTTCTTCCTTCGGTTGATGACACCATATGTGTCGAGAGGTTGGTTTCTCTTCTTGGTATTTCTTTGGAAGAGGCCCAATGCATGGTCCTTGATCACACTTTTATTGATATTTCGGATGTCCCTGAGAAGTTCATGGATCGCACGGATGAGGCTTCTTGGAATGCCTTTGGTTTATGCGTCCTTGCTTTTTTCTACATGGTCAGTTCCAAGGGCACCTGCCATCGGGTTTTATTGAGTGTCCTCGAGGAGTGTCGTGCGGGGAAGGATATTGTCCCCTTTATCTTGGGCGAGACCCTTCACGGTATGGACCGCTTGGCTTTGGGGGATGGTTTCATGCGCAGCGGTAGCCCTGCCTTGCTTACTTTGTGGTTGAGGGAAAGGTTGATGGCCATTCCGGAGGCTCCTATCTCTCACAATCCTTAGTCTTACTCTTTGAGAGGCATTATCTTGGACCTGGTTCAGAGTGATTGGGAGGCTTACATGGCTCGCCTCACGACTGCCGAGATACACTGGCTAGTTCCCCATTGGTGTATTGGCTCGGTGCGGGAGTATCAAGATAATTCCCCCTTTGTTCGGGTGCCAGGACTCTTGGGTTCATCTCATTATATCCCTTCTTTGGTCCGTCGTCAGTTTGGGTTACCATAGACTCCACTGTTGGAGTGGTCGGGTGTCAACCTGGAGCACTTGAGGCTTCCATCTCTGTCTATGTGGGATTCCTTCACCGTTTCATTCCTGTCCCGGTCGTGGACTTACTCCCTCTTTCCAGCTCGGGCACTTCTTGGGCGAGCGGCTAGCATGGTTTTGACCACGGTGTACTTGGACTGGTATGAACAGACCATGGGACAGACTCAGAGGCTCATTGAGGAGAGGCGTGAGGCTATTCATGGTGAGACTTATGGTCCTAGCAGGGTTCTAAGGGAGACCGAAGCTGTGGCGAGTGGACATAACATTATTGGAGACGTTGTTGAGGACTACAGAGTTTTGGCAGACAGGAGGATGGCCGCGATGCCTAAGGCGGGGGCACGAATGGAGGATTTTCGGGCTTGGGCTGCCGCCAATGCGGCTTTGAGGGCGACCGGGCTCGTAGATGACGTTGGAAGAGCCTCTGATCATGGAAAAGGGGGAATTTACATCTTTGAGGTGAAGAAAAAGAAGACCCGAAGAAGTCAAAAGAAGAAGTGGAGGGGCGAAGAACAGTGATTTCCATGTATCCACCCATTTCCATTGCAAACACATTAGTTTATCTTAGGTATTTTAGTTATGTCTTAAGCATGTTAGTTGGGTCGAGAGTAGACCGTGCTTGAACTCATCAAAGAAGTGTTTTAACTGTAATGAAAATGGTTACTTATGAAGCCAATTTGCATTCTCATGGAGCTCTTGCTCAAGTCCAAATTTGATTTTTATTTATTTTTTAGACCGGACCAAAGATTGGCTGCCTACGTTCCCCTTTTACAAATGAAAATCTAAGGGGCTCAGGTCATCGTAGTTCATTTCTCCACAAATTTTTAGGATGCGACCCTGTTTTTTCTCTAGACCGCCCAAATGGGTTTTCAATCTAGGTGGGTATATTCTTTTTAGCACCCCTTTTTTTTTTTTTTTAAACAAAGTAACGATGGAGCTTATCACCATTGACTGGGTGCATAAAGGGGTTGCCGTCCAAGTCTGCGAGCCTCATTGCGCCCCCTGAAAAGACTTCTTGTACCATAAAGGGACCAATCCACACGGGTTCCCATTTTCCATCGGGATTAGACCTCCCCAGGGGTTTTTCCTTAAGGACTAAATCTCCTGCCCGAATCTCTCGGGGCTTTACCTTCTTATCAAAGTCTCGCGCCATTCTCCCTTGGTAGGCACGGATGTGTTCCATGGCCCTCAGGCGACGTTCATCCAACAAGTCTAGCTCATCATGTCGGCTTTGAAGCCAATCGACCTCGTGGATCTTATTTTCCAACAAAATTCTTAGTGACGGTACTTCCAATTCTGCGGGGAGCATGGCTTCCATTCCGTACGTCAAAGCAAAAGGAGTTTCTCCTGTGGCTGTTCTGACCGAAGTTCGATAGCCCCACAAAGCTAGGTATAGCTTTTCGGGCCAATCTCTTCCCCGTGTTGCCATCTTTCTAATGATCCTCTCAAGCGTTTTATTGGCGGCTTCTACCGCGCCATTGGTCTGGGGTCTGTATGGGGAGGACTTGTGATGAGTAACTCGGAATTCTCCCAATAATCGATCGCATTCACCCTTGAAGTGCGAGCCATTGTCGGTAATGACCTAGTTCGGGACTCCGTACCGGCACATGATATTCTCTTTTATAAACCCCGCCACCTTCTTGGAGGTGAGGACCCGGTATGACTAAGTCTCTACCCATTTTGTGAAGTAATCCACGGCTACCAAAACAAACTCGTGACCATTGCTACCAGACGGGGAGATTTTCCCGATAACATCTATGCCCCATGTTGAGAAGGGCCATGGTGTAGTCATGCAGTAGAGATGATGAGGCGGTAGGTGGTTGAGGTTGGAGAAACGCTGACATTTATCACACCTCCTTACGAATTGCATGCAATCTGTTTCCATTGAGATCCAGAAGTAACCCATCCGCAGAATGGCTTGCATTAATGCCCTTGCGTTCATATGAGGACCACACACTCCACCATGAACTTCTTGCATGAGTTCTTTTGCCCTTTCCCCACTTATGCATCTGAGGAGAAGGCCCTGATGGCATTTTTTGTATAGGATGTCCCCAGGATGACGTAATTGGATGCCAACCGCTTGAGTGCCGTCATACCTTTAGCTTTGATCCTGTGCAAATACTCTCCCTTTTCATTCATGAAGGAAGCTTCCCTTCTTTGAGGAATTGGTAAATCTGGTTGTACCATGGCTCCTTTACCTCTTCCAGGATTGCTCTGATTTCGAAGCAGTATGCTGGGCTTTCCTTTCTCCCGACCCGGAATGTTTTTATCAATTTTCCCTCGGGGATTTCCACTAGTGAATCCAAAGTTTCTAGGGCGTCGGCGAAACGGTTCCGGTCCCTCGGCAGGTAATGGAAGCTGACCTCTTGGAATTGTGCTATGAGCTCTTCCATATAGGCATGATATTTTCGCAAACCGGGATCCAGTGTTTTCCATTTGTTCGAGACTTGGTTGATAATCAAGGCCGAATAGCCGTATACTTCCAGCTCCTTAACATTCCTTTCCAAGGCTGCCTCCAAACCGGCTGTGCATGCCTCATATTCTGCGGCATTGTTGGTGACATCAAAGTTCAATTTGATGGCGATGGGGGTATGCTCGTCTTTTGGGTTCACCAAGAGCAATCCTACACCGTTTCCTTTTTTATTGGCCGCTCCGTCGAAGAACAATTGCCACCTATTTCCTCCCTTGAGGGTAAAGATTCCTTCATCTGGGAATTTCGGTTCGGGCCCCCTTTCTTCATTACTAGGGAAATCTGCCAAGTGTTCTGCCAAAACCCTTCCTTTGACTGCCTTTCTCGACACATAACTGATATCGTATTCGGCTAAGAAGAAGGACCATTTGGCAAGCCTCATAGACAAAGATGGCTTTTCCAATAAGCATTTGATGGGGTCTGTCTTGGAAATAAGTTGTATCGGATGAGCCTGCATGTAATGTTTTAACTTTCTCACGACCCATACCAACCCTGCGCAAGTCTTCTCAATTGGGTAGTAGTTGAGCTTGCTTCCTTGTAGCTTACGGCTTACAAGGTAGATGGCATTTCCACCTTTGAATCTTTCTTCTCTTGGGCCAACATTGCTCCTATCGACGCATCAGTCACCGTTAGGTAAAGCAAGAGTGGCTTGTCTTTGTGCGGAGGGCATAGGATTGGTGGGTGGATGAGGTAGGCCTTAATCTTGTTGAAGGCTTTTTGGCACTCCCTGTTCCATTTGACCTCGGCATTCTTTCTTAGCAGTTTGAAGATGGGCTCACAAATGGGAGTGAGTTAGTTTATGAAGCGGCTGATGTATTGCAACTTTCCCATGAAGGATTTTACCTCTGTTTGGGTGCGAGGCGGCCTCATTTCCACAATTGCCTTAACCTTTTGAGGATCAATTTCGATGCCCCGTTCGGTGACCATGTATCCCAAAACCTTGCCACGAGAAACCCTAAAAGTGCACTTGGCTGGATTAAGTCTCATGGAGTGCTTCCTAAGCCTGTCAAAGAACTTTATCAAGTCTATCAAATGTTGCCGTTAGAGCCCTTAGAATGCACGATCATGTCATCGACATATACTTCTATTTCCTTATAGATCATGTCGTGGAAGAGTGCGGTCGCAGCTCTTTGGTAGGTAGCCCCAGCGTTTCGCAACCCGAAAGGCATCACGGTATAGCAAAAGGTTCCCCATGGGGTGGTGAAAGCGGTTTTTTCCTGTTCCTCCTCTGCCATCTTAATCTGGTTATATCCGGCGAAGCCATCCACAAAAGACTTAACCTCAAAGCTAGAGGTTGTATCCACAAGCATGTCGATGCTTGGGAGGGGAAAGTCATCTTTGGGACTCACTTTGTTGAGGTCCCTAAAGTCGACGCAGCATCGAACCTTTCCGTTGGCCTTTGTGACTGTTACTATGTTGGAGAGCCATGAGGGGTATTCTATCACTCTTATAAAGCCGACCCGAAGCAACTTCTCAATCTCTTCTTTGACCTGCAGGGACCATTCTGGTTTGATCCGCCGAAGTTTTTGCCTAACGGGCTTCACCTCGGGGTCCACAGGGATCCTGTGTTCCACGATCGAAGCATCCAACCCTGCCATATCCTTATAAGACCATGCAAACACATCTACATACTCTTTGAGTAGCTCAACCAAAGCTTCCCTTTCGGCCCCTTTGAAGTACTCCCCAATCTGTGTCTCCTTCGGATCATTTTCGGTTCCCAAATTCACCTTAGTCAAAACTTCTTATGCAGCTTGGGCACGGTTTTCTTCTTGATCAACAACCTGCTTTGATGACTGTTTAATGTTTGGATCGTTTAGTGCGTCTGCATTACTAGGTGATTCATTATTAACCATTTTCAGATTATTAGTTAATTTATCATCTAATAAGTTGGCAATGAGGGGATACTCGGAAAGGTCTATCATTTCATTCAATGCAAACGGGAATACAACGTTGGCTACAAGTTCATAATCCTCGGGCGTGAGGCCCTCGGAGGAGACAGACTCGAATTCAAAGACAAGAGATTGGGGAGACTGAACTACATTGGATCCTAAGACATTTGACTCTAGGGGACGAGGGACCAGTCCAAGTTTCGCGGTCATTTCTTCTTTGCTCGCCACCGGTCCAGAGAAGGTTACCCAACTTTTCAGAGGCATGTCCATTGTCTTTGCAAGAGTGTGTGGGTCAAAGGTTGCAAGAGGTTCACCCTCAATCACGGCAATTATTTCCTTTTCTAAGTCAGTTAGGTCAGGTACAACCAAGTCTTCTCCGAACATTCTTTGCATTACCACACCGTTCCACTCATTGCCCATAGCATCCTTGGGGCGCCCTTAGGAACTACCTCCTCAAACTTGTATCCGCCATTTTGTCCCCAGACGGATCCCCTTTCCTTGCTAGCTCCCGTCACAGACAAGGTTTCAAACTCTTTTACCATTTCGGGCACCCCCTTGAAGGTGTATTCGTGGCTGATAGTAGTATCGGTAGGATTTTTTATCTTGGGCGTATCCAGAAATGCCTTCCTCACGGGGTTTGCCACCACCCCTCGGAACCTTTTGAGATCCTCTTGCAACTTATCCCAATTGGTCATCATCGCTCTCTTGGCTCTGGGGGTTCGACTTGAACTCCCCCCCTTCACAAAGTAACGGCTCATATCAAAGGTATAAGGATGAAGGTTAGGGGTTTTAAATGGAATCCCTTGAGCCCTGGCTTGGCTTTTCTTCCGAGCCATTTCCTTATCCATCCTGAGGTCTCCGGGGGTGGGTTTGTATCCCAAGCCATGAAGCGTGTTTTGCTCTTTATCTCAACAATCTTGTGAGTCCCTTGGAGCTTCCTTCCTAGTCTGAGCCCTGGGAGGTAGCGCATCAGACGCATCATTCTCATCGCAGGAGGAATCTTATCCTTGGTGAGCGTGAGATCTACACAACAAATGTGGGTTCTGGGTGGTATTTCTGTGAAGCCGGTCAAAACCATGCCGCTTCCCTCATGCTTAATTTCTAACACAGGAATCCCATTGGTATTGGTTCCTTCTGTGGTCACACTGTCCCCATAAATAGTTTTCAAGTTACCCCCTTGCACGTACTTCACACATTGATGGAGAGTGGAGGCGACCCCGTTGACTTTGTGGAGCCACGGGCGTCCCAATAAGGCTGTGAAGGATATGGGGATGTCAAGCACTTGGAAGTCGGTCGGCATCATTTGTTTCCCAAACCAAAGGTTCAAAGTGGCCACCCCTAAGACTGAGCAGGCCGTGGAATCATAAGCCTTGACAGTGATCACGGAAGGCTTTAGGTCGGTGGTCTCAAGGCCAAGTAGATCCATCATCTTAAAGGGGAGGACATTCATGGCGGAGCCGTTATCGACCAGAACCCGAGGGAGGCGGCGATCATCCAATTGTACCGTGATGTAAAGGGCCTCGTTATGGCTAGCCCCAAACTTCAGCAAATCCAAATCTGTGAATGTGATGATATTTCCGTACTGAACACTTCCGATCATTCGCACGGCTTCCTCAGGGGTAGCTGTGGTGGGTACCATAGTGTGGGCCAAGCATTCCTCCAACTTGAGCTTATGAGGGTAAGGAAGTAAGGAGGGACCACAAAGATATGTTAGCTTGTGTCCTCTTAAGTTGGGCTAAGATGGGATCCCCTTCTCCGGAACCTGGAGGTTTCGCCTCGTCAACAAAAAGGGGAGGCATTCGGTGTTCCGGTGGTGGAGGTTTCTTAGGGTTCTCCGTGTGCACTTGCCCTGATCGAGTTAATACACTCACTTCCAAGGGGTCATCGACTTTTATCATCTCATCTCCGATAGGCGGAGGGTTTTGGGTACCGTACGGCCATGCCTCCCTCCTTAACTCATTTACCGTGACCATTCGTTTTGGGGTGGATGTTGACCCACAAATTTCTCCTAGGGAGATAGGGTGGTGGTTCTGGCTCTTCCCGGCTCCCACAGTTTCATGGAGCTTTTCCAGGGTGAGCATGCAACAATAATTATCTAGGAACGCTGATCCGTCAACAGCGGCGGTGGCGGAGATAGTGGTGGCAAAGCTAAGAAATCATCCAGGGCCGGAAATTCCTCTCCTTCCAATTTCGGGGAGAAAACACAAGGAGCCACATTTGAGGATACTTCATTATCATCACTTTCACATAGGATCCGGAGCTCCTTGTGAGGTAGAGAACGAACGGCTTCTTTCATTTGGGTGAGATACCCTTCATAGTCAATCATTTCTGGGATCTTTGCGACCTCGGACCCGTTTCGTTTAATTGTCCTCTTGCCCGTAGATGAACTACATGCCTCAATGATATGGAAGCAATCATCATGGGAAAGGTTATCCCCATTCGAGCCTTGGCTTTCGCTGTCCAAAGCACTCTTAATGGACTTTTCCATCTCCTCCATGCATTGTTCAAACGTTAAATCATGTTCGGTGAGTGTTATTACGACCAATTATCGGCGTTTTGGTGGGGTACCCTTGCAGTCATCACATTGGCGATCATAAAGTCGGATGGGCATCTCATATCTCCCTCTTGCACACATGCCCAAAACCTTCCTTCCATTCTTCCCCAATCTGAGCCATTGGGACATTGAATTCCAAAAGATTCACAGGTGTAGGCTCCTCGAACTCATCATATTAATGCTTGGTTGTTGGGGAAAGGGTTATTAATCACGCTCGGGCCACGGGGGTGTTCAAGTTTCCCTCTGTCAATGAGGTCGAGGATGATGCGTTTTATCACGGAGCAATCATCGGTATCGTGGCCATGATAATTGTGGAAGGCGCATCTTTTGTTTTGGTCAAGGGGTTTCTCGGGATTCCTTGGCTGATAGTTGACCAAAGGTTTTACAAGGCCTTGCTTGACTAACCCTTCGAACACCTTACTTATAGGATTCCGAAATCCTCAAACTTACATACTGACGCCTTTCTGCAGTCCCACCCTTTTGAGAGGCTTGCCTTGAGCTTCCCTCTTGGATGCTGTTAACCGTTCCCAGGGTTTCTTTCCCTTTACCGGTGGTCAGAGGGCGGTACCTATAGGAGTTTCCGCTATTTTGGGCCGGAGACTGCTCGTTGAGAGCCTTCTCAAATTTGGATCCTGCGGTTACCATGGCTCGGAGATTGGGGTAGAAGTGATGGCTGATCAAAGCTCGCAGTTGGGGTTTCAGGCATGACTGAAATATATCCAACTGTTCATCCTCGGTGGGAGGATTGGAAATTTCTCCCAATTTGTAGTTCCATCTTTTGTAAAACTCACTGATCGGCTCTTCGGTATTTTGCAGTGTGCTTTGCAAATCGGTGCGATTGGTTTCCCATTCCAAGTTAGAACGGTACTTGGTGAGGAATGCTTCCTTAATCCGATCCCATGTGGTTCGAGGCTCGTCCTTTAAGTTGAAGAACCATTTGAGTGCATTTTCCCCTTAAGGACAACTGAAAGTGATCAGCCATTTGCTGCACGGTGCAACCCTTCGCCCTCATTGCCAAGGTGTAGGCGTTGAGGTGAGTCTGGGGACAGGCGGTCCCGTCAAATCTGTCAATTTCCGGCATTTTGAATCGATGAGGGAGGGGGACGACTTATCGGGGTCCGTGACTCCCGAGGTGAACTTCTTCTCGTTCATTCCCTCGAACCTTTCCTCCATTTCCTTCAGCTTCTCAACTATCCATCCCACTTGAGGGTCCACATGGGGGTTAGAGTTGACGGATCCCATGATTTGACTTGTCAATGGCACTGCGTTGGGAGGTGAAGTGGTGGAGGGGACTATCGGAGGAGGATTTGTAGGTGGCAAGTGGGTGTAGACATACCCTGGCGCCAGGTTGCTTGTTGGGATATATGGTGGGGTAGTTTTGGATGTTTGGGCCATCGGGTAGTAGAGTGGGTAAGGCACTTCTCTAGAGATGGTTGGCAGGGCGGAGGCGGCAAGCCGGCAGTAGATGGGGCCAAGGGTGCTTGACTGTTTGGGACCGTGTCATATAGATTGAACCCCGGTGGGTACATGGAAGCAACACCCGGTGGGACAAGGGGAACATGAGTGATGGGCACATTTTGGTGAGTGGCGGTTTGGGATGTGGGACGTGAGGTCCCCACATTTGGGTAAGTTTGAGGGGGCGGGACCCGACTGTACCCTTGAGGCGGCACATTCTCAATTCCTTCTTCGTCAGTGATTTCCACAAAGCCTCCGTCATTTTCAAACACAATGGCTACCCCTTTCTGTCTCATGATCTCCGTGACCCTATTCTGCATATCCTCGAGGCGTTTTCTGTCATTCTCTTCCCGGGCCCTGGCGGCCTCTAAAGCCTGTACCAACTCTTCCCTGCTAAGACCGTTCGGATCTGTGGCATTGTCACCCCCACTACTACTTCCTGCCGGGCTAGTCATTTGGAAAAACCTCAATGAAGCTGTCGATGAACTGTCCGACTCGGCACTAATCAGGCGATGACCCGGAACTCTGACCCACTTTTTATGCGCTGCGGAGAAGGAGGTTCATTTCAGACTCAGGTATGGACTCGGGTCGGTGTTTGGGGCAAACAGGCTTTAGGCTCATGCAACATGAAGTTTATTATTATTGATTAATTATGTTCAAGTTTACTTAAAACAGATTTATTCCAACTGTATTGGAAAACCCGGGCGAGGGTCCTATAGGGCAAGCGGCTTCCTCGACCATCAAAAGAAATGAACCTAGGGTCTAGTGCATCGTAAGGTCCCAATACGCGGGTCATCCTAATCATGGTTAAGCCCCAGTCGGGATCGAGACTTTTCTCCGAAGGCTGCACCGACATTCCGACATGACCTCATTTTGAATGAGGCGTCTCGATCCTTGACCATGGGCTTAAGGATGATTAAAATAACTCGTTCATTAGGGCTTAACGACACGGTGTCACCCTATCCTTAGTACATGGCCCTTGCTAATTGCGGTCGTCACTAACACACGAGTTGGAGGCTGGTTAGGCCACGCTTGCATTACATCAAGGAGTCACAACTCGGGCATTAATTTGGCCACAATTAGCTTTGAGCACGTATCAAGGATGTGGTAACGTGAACTAGACCAAAAACCAACCATAGTCACGGTATTTGTGTGTCACGGACAAGTGTGGTTGACTCGGTTCGGAAGGGAAGGTGGGATGGACCCGTGCGCGCATCGAAGGGAACAAGAGCGCCCAACGAGCTGCATCGTGGCATCCACCCGGGTTTAAAGGGTATTTGGAACGTGCACGGTCAAGTGCGCGTGGTGTGAAGTCATTCTATGCTCCTTTTTGAGTAAAAAGAGAGATTTTCAATTCGTTTTTCGATAGCATGAGCATGGCATAAGCAAGATATGAACAAGTATGAACAAGCATGGATTGAGCAATTATACACAACAAATCAAGGAATATAAGCAAACAAAGACCAAACTTGTACATGTACCAAGTTGTGCACAACAAAGAATTTTGAATCAAACTTTTGCAAAGAAATTTTTACATTGAAACCTTTGTACAAAGCAATTTGTGCACAACGAGAAGACTCAAGAAAAACCCTTACAAAAAGGATTATGCACGATGAGGTTTTGGAAACCATTTTATTGACAAAAGATCATGCATAACCAAGTTTTATTACCTTTTAAAACCAAGTTTTGGCCAAAGAATGAAGGTAATGTGCACAAGTAAGACTGTAAATTTGGAACCTGGACAAGTAGAAGCAGAGGGGCACCCAGAATGTTGCAGCCCTGCACCAAACTGTTAATTGGCAACATTCTGGCCCCTACCCAAAGTAGCCGTACGGCTAAAGCAAGAGGGTGAAGTTTTCTCAGTTTCTCCAACTTCTGATCATCAAGCCCCAGTTTATTGTATTTCCAGAACGTATGTACTCAAAACAGTTCAAACAGAAACATCAAACACACACAAATACGCAAGAAGTCAACTAACGGGAACGGGGGTTTGACCCACACAAGAATGCCCCCGAATCTTCTAGAAAGAAGTCCGAAAGCACTCTAATCCCCAGCGGAGTCGCCACTGTAAGGATCCCGCCCCGGTGCGAACACACGCGATGGTTTTATGGGCGAAACGCCAAACACGGGAACCGGTCAAATTAACGGAGTCGCCACATTTTGTTAATTTTAAACCCAACAAAATGACAAAGTTTGAGTTCAAAGGTTCGGAGGTCAGGTTACAACTTGGGAGGAGTTTTTACGTCCTCTCAAGTTGCCTCGGACAAAGCCGAGTCTCCCTAAGTTAGTTAAAATGTGCATATGTGTGTGTGTGTATTTAACGGAAAAAGTTCTGTTGTTGATTTATTTGAGAAACTCGGCTGAAAAAGGGTCCTTGAGTGATAAGATAAAGGTCAGAGGGCAAAACAGGCAATTTTGCCTCCTACCTAAAGTAGCCGTACGGCTATAGGAGGCAATTCTGGGATTTTTACAGTTTGCTCAAGAACAGTCCAGTTCAGAACAGAAACAGGGAATTCTGTCTGAAGCTGGACAAACTGTTTTGATCCCAGTTTGCAAGAAATCATTTTTACAAGTTTTATAACATCATTCCTATGCTAAATGATCATCACTGGTCCCCCAAAACAAGTATTTGGGTGTGATCATGAGCAATCATAGGAGAAAATCAAGAAAGTTGATGAATGTCCCCTTTGGCCAAAGTTGGTCATTTGGTGAATAAAGATTGGAACTTTATCACCAAGATGACATTTTTATGACTTAAAATCCTTCCAAGAGTCAAAATAACACATAAAGATTGAATCTTTATGACCCAAAAGTGGGATTTTGAGGCTAAAACCAAAGAGGAAAGTGATGAACACTAAAGTTTCAATCCCCCTCTAGATTATCATGGCAAACAAGCATAACATTTAATGAATAAGGAATGTAAATGACAATCAACAAGTCTATGAGTGTCTAGGTTTAGAACCTCTTTCATACAAGGTATGGAGGGCACCTTGAAACTTCTCATAGCTTGGACAAGATAGTAATGTAATAGATAGGTATATAGTGCTTGATAATGGACAAGTCTTGCAAGAAATAAAAGGTGCTTGAAATGGACAAGTCTTTGCATGAATGAAGAGTAAATACATGTATAACCAAGATATAAGAAGAAAATAGGAGTAAGATGAAGAGAAGGGAGGGGGAGGTGGCTTACCTATGATGGTTATGGCCAATCTTCCTTTCTTCTCTCTTTTTTGGTTTGTGATCACTCTCACTCTTACTCTGTGGTAATTCCAGCAGAGTGACCTCTCTAATGTGTATTTCTCCCCCCCTGAAATGATCACCAAGGGGTTCTTTTATAGGGACTGAGGGTGCCAAACCAGCCGTACGGCTAGGCCCCTCTAGTACCAAAGCATCCGTACGGCTCAGCCTGGCGAGCTTCTGGATTTTTCCAATTTTATACCAGAGTAGTCCTGGAATTTATAGCTTATCCTAGGGAGGTCCTGGCCTATTAGCTTATCCTGAAACGGTGCTAAGGCTACCTCTAAGATAGGTGGTT